>CAJNDS010000637.1:0-7500 GCA_905221605.1 Symbiodinium natans
TGCTGGAGACGGCTGGGGCCTGGTGCTCGGTCGCAAAGAGTGCAGGGGAAGGAAACCTTGAAATTAAAGCTTGCTGGAGATGGCTGGGGCCTGAAGGGCGGGAAACCTTGAAACTAAAGACTGTTGGAGACGGCTGGGGCCTGGTGCCCGGTAGCAAAGATTGTAGGGGGAGGAAACCTTGAGATTAAAGCTTGTTGGAGGCGGCTGGGGCCTGGTGCCCGATAGCAAAGAGTGCAGGGGGAGGAAACCTTGGAACTAAAAACTGCTAGAGACGGCTGGGGCCTGGTGCCTGATTGCAAAAAGTGCAAGGGGAGGAAACCTTGGAGAATTTTCCAGTATTTTGCAGCATTCGAGAACATTTTTTTAGTTTTATCAAGCATTTTCGAGCATTTTCAAGCATTTCCGACCTTTTCCGACCATTTTCGAGCATTTTGGTAGCATTTTGGTAGCATTTTCGAGCTTTTTCAAGCAATTTCGAGTATTTCAACATTTGCGAACATTTTCATGAATTTCCGACCATGTTGGAAGCAGTCGGGTATTTTCTTACGTTTTAGAGCATTTGCGGGCATTTCTGAGCATCGAGCATTTGCGCGTATTTTCGAGCATTTTTCACCCCTGTCGATCACTTTCGATTATTTTTCAGCATGTTCGATCATTTTCGAGTATTTTGCAGCATTTCTGCACATTTTCGTGGATTTGCGAGCATTTTCGAGCATTTTCAAGCATGTGCGAGATTTTTTAAGTATTTTCGAGTATTCGAGATCAATTTAAAAGCTTTTTCAAGCATTTCCGAGCATTTCTGACCATTTCCGAGCATTTCTGAGCACTTTGGTAGCTTTTCGAGCAATTTCGAGCATTGTTTAACATTTTCCAACTTTTTTCGACCATTTTCGACCATTTTCGGTTATTGTTGAATATTTTCTTGCGTTTTCAGGGCATTTCTGAGCATTGTCGCGCATTTGCGAGCATTATCGAGCATTTTTCACGGCTTGCGACCATTCTTTATCATTTTGGAGCATTTTCGAACAATTTCGAGCATTTTGAAGCATTTCCGAGCATTTTGTGCATTTGCGAGTATTTTCGAGAATTTTCAAGCACGTTCGAGAATTTTGAAGTATTTTCGAGGATTCGAGAGCAATTTTGGAGCTATTTCAAGCAATTTCGAACATTTTCAAGCATTTTCGAGCATTTCCGACCATTTCCAATCATTTCCGAACATTTTGGTAGCATTTTCTAGCTTTTTCGAGCATTTTCGAGCATTTTCGAGCATTTTGTAGCATTGTCGAGCATGTTCGACTTTGTTTCGGGCAGGAAACCTTGAAACTAAAGACTGCTGCAGCTGGGGCCTGGTGCCCGATAGCAAAGAATGCAAGGGGAGGAAACCTTAAGACTGCTGGAGACGGCTAGGGCGTGGGTCTGGTAGCAAAAAGTGCAGGGGCAGGAAACCTTGAAATTAAAGACTGCTGGAGACGGCTGGGGCCTGGTGCTCGGTAGCAAAGAGTGCAGGGGGAGGAAACCTTGAAATTAAAGCTTGCTGGAGACGGCTGGGGCTTAGTGTTCGATAGCAAAGAGTGGGGGGGGGGGGAACCTTGAAACTAAAGACTACTGGAGACGGCTGGGCCTGGGTCCGATAGCAAAGAGTGCAGGGGCGCAGGGGTGCTCGATGAAACTAAAGTCTGCTGGAGACGGCTGGGCCCTGGTGCCCGACAGCAAAGAGTGCAGGGGGAGGAAACCTTGAAATTAAAGACTCTTGGAAACGGTTGGGGCCTGGTGCCCGGTAGCAAAAAGTGCAGGGGGAGGAAACCTTGAAATTAAAGACTCTTGGAAACGGTTGGGGCCTGGTGCCCGGTAGCAAAAAGTGCAGGGGGAGGAAACCTTGAAACTAAAGCTTGCTGGAGACGGCCGGGGCCTGGAATCCGATAGCAAAGAGTGCAGGGGCAGGAAACCTTGAAACTGAAGATTGCTGGAGACGGCTGGGGTCTGGTGCGCCGTAGCAAAGAGTGCAGGGGGAAAAAACCTTGAAACTAAAGACTGCTGGAGACGGCTGGGGCCTGGTGCTCGGTAGCAAAGAGTGCAGGGGAAGGAAACCTTGAAATTAAAGCTTGCTGGAGATGGCTGGGGCCTGAAGGGCAGGAAACCTTGAAACTAAAGACTGTTGGAGACGGCTGGGGCCTGGTGCCCGGTAGCAAAGATTGTAGGGGGAGGAAACCTTGAGATTAAAGCTTGTTGGAGGCGGCTGGGGCCTGGTGCCTGGTGCCCGCTAGCAAAGAGTGCAGGGGGAGGAAACTTTGGAACTAAAAGCTGCTAGAGACGGCTGGGGCCTGGTGCCTGATTGCAAAAAGTGCAAGGGGAGGAAACCTTGGAGAACTTTCCAGTATTTTGCAGCATTCGAGAACATTTTTTTTAATTTTTTCAAGCATTTTCGAGCATTTTCAAGCATTTCCGACCTTTTCCGACCATTTTCGAGCATTTTGGTAGCATTTTCGAGCTTTTTCAAGCAATTTCGAGTATTTCAACATTTGCGAACATTTTCATGAATTTCCGACCATGTTGGAAGCAGTCGGGTATTTTCTTACGTTTTAGAGCATTTGCGGGCATTTCTGAGCATCGAGCATTTGCGCGTATTTTCGAGCATTTTCCACCCCTGTCGACCGCATTTGCGAGCATTTTCGAGCATTTTCAAGCATGTGCGAGATTTTTTAAGTATTTTCGAGTATTCGAGATCAATTTAAAAGCTTGTTCAAGCATTTCCGAGCATTTCCGAGCATTTCTGACCATTTCCGAGCATTTCTGAGCACTTTGGTAGCTTTTCGAGCAATTTCGAGCATTGTTTAACATTTTCCAACTTTTTTCTATCATTTTCGACCATTTTCGGTTATTGTTGAATATTTTCTTGCGTTTTCAGGGCATTTCTGAGCATTGTCGTGCATTTGCGAGCATTATCGAGCATTTTTCACGGCTTGCGACCATTCTTGATCATTTTGGAGCATTTTCGAACATTTTGAGCATTTTGAAGCATTTCCGAGCATTTTGTGCATTTGTGAGTATTTTCGAGAATTTTCAAGCACATTCGAGAATTTTCAAGTATTTTCGAGGATTCGAGAGCAATTTTGGAGCTATTTCAAGCATTTTTGAATATTTTCAAGCATTTCCGAGCATTTCCGACCATTTCCAATCATTTCCGAACATTTTGGTAGCATTTTCTAGCTTTTTCGAGCATTTTCGAGCATTCTCGAGCATTTTCGAGCATTTTCGAGCATTTTGTAGCATTGTCGAGCATGTTCGACTTTGTTTCGGGCAGGAAACCTTGAAACTAAAGACTGCTGGAGACGGCTGGGGCCTGGTGCCCGATAGCAAAGAGTGCAAGGGGAGGAAACCTTAAGACTGCTGGAGACGGCTAGGGCCTGGGTCTGGTAGCAAAGAGTGCAGGGGCAGGAAACCTTGAAACTAAAGACTGTTGGAGACGGCTGGGGCCTGGTGCTCGGTAGCAAAGAGTGCAGGGGGAGGAAACCTTGAAACTAAAGCTTGCTGGAGACGGCTGAGGCTTGGTGTTCGATAGCAAAGAGTGGGGGGGGGGGAACCTTGAAAGCAAAGACTACTGGAGACGGCTGGGCCTTGGTCCGATAGCAAAGAGTGCAGGGGCGCAGAGGGCGTGGAGGGCGCGGAGGGCGCGGAGGGCGCAGAGGGCGCAGAGGGCGCGGCGGGCGCGGAGGGCGCGGAGGGTGTGGAGGGCGCGGCGGGCGCGGAGGGAGCGGTGGGCGCGGAGGGCGCGAAGGGCGCGGAGGGTGCGCAGGGCGCGGAGGGCGCGGAGGGTGAGGGTGCGGCGGAGGGCGCAGGGGGCGCGAGGGTGCGGCGGAGGGCGCGGAGCGCAGAGGGCGGAGGGTGCGGCGGAGGGCGCGAGGCTGCCGCGGAGGGCGCGGAGGGGCGCAGAGGGCGCGGAGCGGTGCGGAGGGCGCGGTGCGGCGCGGAGGGCGCGGAGCGGCGCGGAGGGCGCAGCATTTCCGAGCATTTGCATAGCATTTCCGACCATTTCCGAGCATTTCTGAGCACTTTGGTAGCTTTTTCCAGCAATTTCGAGCATTGTCCAACATTTTCGAACATTTTTCGACCATTTTCGACCATTTTAGGTTATTGTCGAATATTTTCTTGCGTTTTCCAGGGCATTTCTGATATTGTCGCGCAGTTGCGAGCATTATCGAGCATTTTCCACGACTTGCGAACATTTTTGATTATTTTGCGACATTTTCGAGCATTTTGAAGCATTTCCGAGCGTTTTCGTGCATTTGCGAGCATTTTCGAGCATTTTCATGCATGTGCGAGATTTTTTCAAGTATTTTCGAGCATTCGAGATCAATTTTGGAGCTTTCTCAAGCATTTTCGTACTTTTTCAAGCATTTTCGAGCATTACCGAGCATTTCTGAGCACTTTGGTAGCTTTTTCGAGCAATTTCGAGCATTGTTTAACATTTTCCAACTTTTTTCGACCATTTTGGACCATTTTCGGTTATTGTCGAATATTTTCTTGCGTTTTCCAGGGCATTTCTGAGCATTGTCGCGCATTTGCGAGCATAGCATTTTCCAAGACTTGCGACCGTTTTTGATCATTTTGGAGCATTTTTTGAACATTTTCCGGCATTTTGAAGCATTTCCGAGCGTTTTGTGCATTTGCGAGTATTTCGAGAATTTTCAAGCACGTTCGAGAATCTTCAAGTATTTTCGAGCATTCGAGAGCAATTTTGGAGCTTTTTCAATGCATTTTCGAACATTTTCAAGCATTTTCGAGCATTTCTGACCATTTCCAACCATTTCCGAACATTTTGGTAGCATTTTGTAACTTTTTCGAGCATTTTCTAGCATTTTGTAGCATTGTCGAGCATGTTCGACTTTGTTTCGGGTACCTTGAAACTAAAGACTGCTGGAGACGGCTGGGGCCTGGTGCCCGATAGCAAAGAGTGCAAGGGGAGGAAACCTTAAGACCCCTGGGTCCGATAGCTAAGAGTGCAGGGGCAGGAAATCTTGAAACCCAGATTCGGGCCATAGAGCCTCTTCGCAGAGCAAGCAAACGGGGAAAAGCTTAAACTTGAAACCTAGATTCGGGCCATAGAGCCTTTTCGCAGAGCAAGCAAACCTGGGAAAAGCTTAAACTTGAAACCCAGATTCGGGCCATAGAGCCTCTTCGCAAAGCAAGCCAACCTGGGAAAAGCTTAAGCTTGAAACCCAGATTCGGGCCATAGAGCCTCTTCGCAAAGCAAGCAAACCTGGGAAAAGCTTAAACTTGAAACCCAGATTCGGGCCATAGAGCCTCTTCGCAAAGCAAGCAAACCTGGGAAAAGCTTAAGCTTGAAACCCAGATTCGGGCCATAGACCCTCTTCGCAGAGCAAGCAAACCTGGGAAAAGCTTAAGCTTGAAACCCAGATTCGGGCCATATAGCCTCTTCGCAGAGCAAGCAAACCTGGGAAAAGCTTAAACTTGAAACCCAGATTCGGGCCATAGAGCCTCTTCGCAGAGCAAGCAAACCTGGGAAAGGCTTAAACTTGAAACCCAGATTCGGGCCATAGAACCTCTTCGCCGAGCAAGCAAACCTGGGAAAAGCTTAAGCTTGAAACCCAGATTCGGGCCATAGAGCCTCTTCGCAGAGCAAGCAAACCTGGGAAAAGCTTAAGCTTGAAACCCAGATTCGGGCCATAGAGCCTCTTCGCAGAGCAAGCAAACCTGGGAAAAGCTTAAGCTTGAAACCCAGATTCGGGCCATAGACCCTCTTCGCAGAGCAAGCAAACCTGGGAAAAGCTTAAGCTTGAAACCCAGATTCGGGCCATATAGCCTCTTTGCAGAGCAAGCAAACCTGGAAAAAGCTTAAGCTTGAAACCCAGATTCGGGCCATAGAGCCTCTTCGCAGAGCAAGCAAACCTGGGAAAAGCTTAAACTTGAAACCCAGATTCGGGCCATAGAACCTCTTCGCAGAGCAAGCAAACCTGGGAAAAGCTTAAGCTTGAAACCCAGATTCGGGCCATAGAGCCTTTTCGCAGAGCAAGCAAACATGGGAAAAGCTTAAGCTTGAAACCAGATTCGGGCCATAGAGCCTCTTCGCAGAGCAAGCAAACCTGGGAAAAGCTTAAGCTTGAAACCCAGATTCGGGCCATAGAGCCTCTTCGCAGAGCAAGCAAACCTGGGAAAAACTTAAACTTGAAACCCAGATTCGGGCATTAGAGCCTCTTCGCAGAGCAAGCAAACCTGGGAAAAGCTTAAGCTTGAAACCCAGATTCGGGCCATAGAGCCTCTTCGCAGAGCAAGCAAACCTGGGAAAAGCTTAAACTTGAAACCCAGATTCGGGCCATAGAGCCTCTTCGCAGAGCAAGCAAACCTGGGAAAAGCTTAAGCTTGAAACGCAGATTCGGGCCATAGAGCCTCTTCGCAGAGCAAGCAAACCTGGGAAAAAGCTTAAACTTGAAACCCAGATTCGGGCCATAGAGCCTCTTCGCAAAGCAAGCAAACCTGGGAAAAGCTTAAACTTGAAACCCAGATTCGGGCCATAGAGCCTCTTCGCAGAGCAAGCAAGCCTGGGAAAAGCTTAAGCTTAACACCCAGATTCGGGCCATAGAGCCTCTTCGCAAAGCAAGCAAATCTGGGAAAAGCTTAAGCTTGAAACCCAGATTCGGGCCATAGAGCCTCTTCGCAAAGCAAGCAAACCTGGGAAAAGCTTAAGCTTGAAACCCAGATTCGGGCCATAGAGCCTCTTCGCAGAGCAAGCAAACCTGGGAAAAGTTTAACCTTGAAACCCGTTCGGGCCATAGAAGCCTCTTCGCCAGAGCAAGCAAAAACAAAACCTTGGGAAACGCTAAATTGAACCAGATCACTCGGGCCATAGCCAGGCCTCCTTCGCAAAGCAAGGCAACTGGGAAAAAAAGCTGAAGCTTGAAACCCAGATTCGGGCCATAGACCCTCTTCGCAGAGCAAGCAAACCTGGGAAAAGCTTAAGCTTGAAACCCAGATTCGGGCCATATAGCCTCTTCGCAGAGCAAGCAAACCTGGGAAAAGCTTAAACTTGAAACCCAGATTCGGGCCATAGAGCCTCTTCGCAGAGCAAGCAAACCTGGGAAAGGCTTAAACTTGAAACCCAGATTCGGGCCATAGAACCTCTTCGCCGAGCAAGCAAACCTGGGAAAAGCTTAAGCTTGAAACCCAGATTCGGGCCATAGAGCCTCTTCGCAGAGCAAGCAAACCTGGGAAAAGCTTAAGCTTGAAACCCAGATTCGGGCCATAGAGCCTCTTCGCAGAGCAAGCAAACCTGGGAAAAGCTTAAGCTTGAAACCAGATTCGGGCCATAGAGCCTCTTCGCAGAGCAAGCAAACCTGGGAAAAGCTTAAGCTTGAAACCCAGATTCGGGCCATAGAGCCTCTTCGCAAAGCAAGCAAACCTGGGAAAAGCTTAAGCTTGAAACCCAGATTCGGGCCATAGACCCTCTTCGCAGAGCAAGCAAACCTGGGAAAAGCTTAAGCTTGA
>CAJNDS010000637.1:15000-27500 GCA_905221605.1 Symbiodinium natans
TCTGTTGATTTGATGCGTTTGTTGTTCGTCATGGGTAGGTTGCTTGTGATTTCATTTATGCTTGACGCGATTATTGCATTGGGTGTAGTCATGACGATTTCGACGCCAGCTTGTGTTAGTTGGTGAGCTATTGCTCGCAGAGTCACCGATTTTCCGCTTCCTTCTGGTCCATGCACTACGAGTTTTAATTGTTGCTGGCGTTCGGGCGTTTTGTTGAGATCTTGGAGTACTTGTGATGAGACGTAGTCCATGATGTATCGTTGTCGTTTGGTGTTTTCATTGGGATCTTGTACTTGTAGCATGTTGAAGCATTCCTGTATGTGGCGGATCTTGACAATCGGGGAGGGATGTTCTCTTATTTGGGGATGGCTGGCTGTGTTTATGTCTCTGATAGACTACGGAAAACCTGTGCAAGTTGGTTTAGAAGCTTTTGAAGTTTACCGAGGTTCTGAAAGATGATCCTTTCGCGCCAGTGAGTGGGGCTGCAGAACGTGGATGTTTTGCGACATGGCGCTTCGCACTAACTTTTTGTTTGTGATGTGTATTATGATTTTGTTTGTTGATATGAGAAGGTTTATTAAGACGAATGATGAATGTATTTCTTGAGCAGGCTCCGACATGATTGTTGGGCAGAGGCATGGCTTTCTTGTTCATTTTTTATAATTGTGTTTTTTTTTGTTCGCTTGTTGTGACTTTTTCTTTGTTAGTCTGCGTGCTTCCACGGTCTGTTGCGGAGGATGTCTGTAGTTTCTTGCTCTAACAACGGGACTTCGTCTATCCAGGGCTGCTGTTCGTTGTCTGGGTGTGTGCAGACTATGTACATAACTTTTACTTTTTGATTGTAATCTGTTTGTAGAATGTGCCTGTACATGTTGAGCTGCAGGCGGTAATGCCATAGGGGCGAATCAGGGATGTGTTGGATAGGTGGTTTCATGTATTTGCCATAGCTTTCGTGTTTTCGCCAGATGTGGCTTGTTCGTTTCCAGTCTATCAAAATTTTGTCGCCGGTCGGGGTTTCCGCGACGCAGTCGATTGTCCCGGCGAGATCATACTGTTCACTGTATACTTGCCATTCGGTTCGAAAGATTCGGTTTCCACGTAATTTGTTTTCGCAGAATATGATGAGGAGCTTTATTTCGTGCGTCATGCCAGGAACTGCTTCGCCATTGAACAAGAGTTCGAATTGTCGATGCATATTCGTGCCTTTCTGTGCTGCTTCCTCGGCTCGTTGGTTCCAATTCTGCAAAATTTCCTCGTCTGTGAAGCTGAATTGTTGACACCATTCGTTGAGTTGAGGGTACTGCTGTCGGAGTGAGTTGATGTGTAAGCAGAGCTGTGCCGTGGGTTTGGGGTTTTGCTGGAGCAAGTGTTTGAGGTTGGTGAGGTGGCTGGGTAGACGTTCCAAATCTTCTGGCTTTATGTTGGCAAGTTTTGTTTGGTTTACATACTGCTCTCTTGGCCAGTGATTTCCGTTTCGCATGCTGTCGATTGTTGCTTGGGCGTCGAATTTCTGTGCAAAGTGATGGATTAGTTGGGTGACCGATGCCTTCGCTGGGGCTCCTTTCCAGAAGTATGTGTGCGAACTGGTGTCGAAGTTGATGTGTTGGTCGTTGTCGTGAGGGTTTATGTGCTTGAGGTGATCGATGTCGGGCTCGTTGGTCATGTGTCTTTCGGTTGAGTCTGTGCGGCGATAGCGTTTTGAATTGGGCGGATGCTGGTTCTGGGTTTGTCGGCTCATTAGCGGGATTCTGGGGTGCAGTATGTGGGCATGTTGCAGGGTGACCAGTGTGACGCATGTCGCTGTTGATGTATGCTCGTTGTGTTCTTGCGTGCATTTTTTATGCAGTTGGTTCTGTTGGTGCTCCTGGTCTTGCTTCGTTTCTTCTGGTGGCTTTCGGGACGTCATGGCTTGGTGAATGTGCACTTGTCGTGTCTGCTTCGTGTGTTTTTCTGCTTCTACTGTACGTGTTCTAGGTTTTGGTTCGGTCAGTGGTGTGTTTGTAGGGGTGATGATATTTCTGTTTTGCTCGGATGTTTGCACGTGCCTGTCTTCAGCTAGTGTGTGTAATTAGCCTAAGCGTGCACGTGTTAGTGTGTGTGTGTGAGTATTCAAATGGGGGGGATGAGTCGGATGGCATGGTGGTGAGCTTCGATAGCTTTGTTTGGCGGTTTACATGGTGCTCGAGTGTGTGCATGTGTTTGTTCATGCGTTTTATAGTCTATAGCATTGTTATTTATTCGGAAACTGATGAAACAAACGTATGAGTGGTGGTGGTGCATGTTGTTGCTCTTTGTTTTTTTTTTTATTGCACCGTTACTGCTGTTCTTGTTGTTGATGTACTTGTTGTGAGGACCATTGCTCCTTATTCTTTTTTTCTCACAGTTCCTCGATGCCGTACGTGTGAGGAAATTCTGTAATTTCCTGGGCGAATTTGGAGCTGCTGATGACGGTCGGTTGTGTGAGGGAGTCGAGGCGAATGTAGTGATTTTCGATTCGTCTGTACGCGACCCAGTGTTGGTTGGCTCGGTTTTGTATCGCAGCTTTGTACTTGTGTAAGTGGACCGGTGTCTGGATGGGTCGAAGGTCGAGTCTCCACTTCATGCGTTCAAAGGCTTCCATGGATTTGGTGAGGAGTGCCGTGCTTAGAACTTCGGAAGAGAACCAGCCGTTTCCGAGCATGTGGTCTTCGATGCTGTCGTTTAGTTCTGGATTTTCAAAGAGGAACTGGTTTGCAGCTGTCACGAGATCTTCCTCGCTGAAGATGTCTTCTCCGAGTGCGTTGTTTAACGCGTGGAGGCCGCACAGAGCTCTTTGTTGTGGTTGAAAGAACATTTGTGCGCATACGTTTTGGTTTTGTGCCTGGCGCTGAGCACTGTTTATTGGTTTTCATATTCTATGTTCTTGTGGTACTTCGCTTTTTGTTGCAGATATTTGTAGTGTTTGTGTGCGTGTGTGTGTGTGTGTGCGCCTGTGTTTGCATGTTCTTCTGTTTAATGTTTCTTTGTACATTTGCGTTTTTTTATGTGCTTCACGTGTGTGATTGTGCGCGCGTGTGTGTGTGTGTGTGTGTGTGTCTCTCTGTGTGTGTGTGTGTGTGTGTGTGTGTGTGTGTGTGTGTGTGTGTGTCTCTGTGTGTGTGTGTGTCTCTGTGTGTGTGTGTGTGTGTGTGTGTGTTTTGTTTGTTCTTGGTGGCTAGAAGGACGCAACAAGAGCCCGCAGACGAGAACACACCACCAGGAGTTGGTGATGTTTTTTTGTCAGCGGGCTCCTGTTGCTTCTCGATAGTTTTATGTGTGTGTGTGTGTGTTTGCGTGCTAGAGTGGGTGGGTGGGGTGTGTTGAGGCTTTTGCAATTTGTATTTGTTGCTGTGTTGCACTGTGGTTGCGCCTGAGCTTTCGCATTCGGTGCGGTGCGTGTTGTCTTCACTCTTCTCTTGGCTTGTGGTTCCTTAGTTTGTGTTCTGCATTTACAGGAAACTTCAAGTCTTCTGCATGTTCCTTGCCTTTCGAGTTTCGTTGGTTGGTCTGGGATTGGTGTTGTTGTTGATCTTGTTGGCGTTGTTGCTGCTGCGCGAACGATGGCATGTTTGTAGGCATTCGGGTACGTTGAGTTTGCGGAGCTGGTTTCTGTAGTATGCGCTGGAACGGTTATTTTGTGTAAGTTCTTGCCAGAGCAGTTGGACTCCTTCGTTGGGATGTGCCGGTTGTTTGTGCTGTGTTTCGTACAGTACGGTTAGGGCCCATTGTGCATCTTTGTTGTATATGAGGCTTTGTTCGCTGAACTTTTTTAGTGCGACGAGTGCCATGAGGGGTGTTCGGCTCAGAGCGGTGTAGAGCTGACCTTGGTTTCTAATAGATTTGCCGAGGTCGGCAAAGATACCTTCTGGCAAGGTGGCTGCTTGTGCTTTGTGTATTGTGCTGGCGTGTGCCAAGACGAGCGGAAATTGGCGTCGTTGTATCCATTTGCTGTTCTTTCCCCAGTAGTTGACACTCTTGCGTTCGACCGCTACGGCAAGTGTTTGGTGTGCGTGGCACCATCTCTTTCCGGCTCTGTCGAACTGAACCCAAATGGTGTTGACTTGGTCGTCGACGAGGTCGATCGCTTGAACAGTTCCGCAGGCGCCGTTGACCAAGCCGTCTCTGACGTCGAGGTTCTGCTTGTACATGACTCGGCTTCCGATTGCAACTGTGAGTAATGTTTCCAGGCCTCCTGTGTCTTCTGCGTCGAGGTAGCTTTCGTTGGGGTCTGCGGTTTCGCCGGTTTTGGTGTACGTGTCTATGCACGGGCATTCGTACTTATCTGTTTTGTTGTCTTGCACGTGCTTTGCGAAGACGCGGGCGTTGGTGACTGCGACTGCTTCTCGGGTTGCGTGCAGGTGGACAGCGTTGGGTCCTGGATGGATTCCGTTTCGGCTTCGTTTGACTCTGCTTCGGATGACTTGGATGTCTTGAGAGGTCCACTCGCCTACCCGTACCCGTGCGAGCAGTGCTGCCCATTCGGGGTCTTGGGATGCCCTCTGGTTTCCTTGGAGCTCTACGAGGCGGAACTGCTGCCAGTGTTTGAGGGCCGCGAAGATGGGTTTGCCGTGCGGCGGAGGCAGTTGGTACAGGTCTCCGAACAAGACGACGTGAATGCCTCCGAAGGGAGTTTCGTCTTGACGTGTGGCGAGGCGAAGGTGTCGGTCGATTCTTTCGAGAAGTTCGTCGGACACGAAGCCGAACTCGTCCAGGAGGAGGACTTTGGCGTGTTTCCATAGCGTGCGCATGTTGTCGAGTTGCGCTCCTCGAGGCGGTGGTACGTCCGTGGACTTTCCGTAGCTGTTGTTAGTGACCGGCAGGCTGAGGGCGCTGTGAAGTGTGATTCCGTTGATGTTGAATGCAGCTACACCAGTGGGTGCGGCGATGACGACTCCGATGCCAGCTTGTCTGAGTTTGTGAGCTACCGCTCGCAGGATCACTGATTTTCCGCTTCCTCCTGGTCCGTGGACGACGAGTTTTAGTTGGTGTTGGCGTTGGGGCGTTTTGGTGGGAGCCTCTAGTACGGCCGAGATGATGTAGTCCATGACGTTTCGTTGTCGTTTCGTGCTCTCGTTGGGATCTTGTACTTGCAGCATTTCGAAGCATTCCTGCTTGCGTGGAAAGTATCGGGATTCGTTGGATTGCTTATGTTCTATTCGGGTCGGTTGTACCGGAGTGTGCTTGCGGATAATTGTCTCGTTGTGGTGGTGTTGTATCGTATGGATTGTTTTATTATGGATTTGTATGGCGTGTCTGTGAGAGAGATTTGGATTGCTATCTTTTTTGTTTTTACCGGCGGAGGGGGGGGTGGGGGGAGGGGGTAGGGGGTGGGGGGGGGGGGGGGGGGGGGGGGGGGGGGAAGGGGGAGGGGGGTGGGGAAGGGGGGGGGCTGGGGGGTGGTCCTCTCCGCATTCGACCGGCGCGTAGATGTCGCTTGGCATGCCAGACGGTGCAGTGTCGGGTGTGTCGAATTCGATAATTTTGCCGTGTCGTTCTTGGAGAGACTGCATGATTCTGAGGGAGTCTCTGTACTTGTCTTGTTCGAATCTGCTGAGAGTCCAACCCCTGAGGTTTGATCGGATGCTTGCCTTGAGATACATTGTGGCTTGTACTCGCTGTATTTCTTTGGCTGCCTGGACGGTGTTGTTGAGCGCAGGGTAGCAGATGGAAGTCATGAAGTTCGGGTAGTGATGTGTGTCGGATGCGATTCTGTGGAATGCTCTCGTGTGGCTGTTTAGGTCCTCTGGCTTGAGCCAATCGCCAGGCTCTGTCCATGGGAGGTGGAGCATGAGTTTGGAGTAGAAGTAGTCTTCTGTTTCTGTGTCAGGACTGAAGTTGCGGTGTCCGACGATGGCTGGCTTCGTTCTCGGGACGGGTTGATAGTGTTCGATGCTTTGGCCTCTTTGGTGGAATCCGGCACAAAAATCGAAGAAGCTGATGTCCCGCCAGAGATGGCGGCTGGAGGTGTGGCTGTCTCCGTTTTGCACAGGTATTATTGTTGAGTGGTCGGCGAGGAACTGTTGGACATGTGAGTAGCGTGCTTGAGCTGCTGGCAGCTGATCGCCGTGCTGGTTCGCATATTTTTCTGGATTCCCGAGAGCCTGTTTTTCGTGATGTCTGGGTACCCATAACGTCCATGTTTGTGGTCTGCCGACTTGTACCCAGACGCTGTCTCTTGAAAAAAACACCACCGGAAATCCGAGGAGGAGGTGGCATGCTTCGAATGTGGATGTGGTCCTGGCTTGGGTGGCCGCGTGTGCTATTTTGTAGGTGGCCTGGTGGAGTTGTTGCTTGTGTTCTTGAAACTGTTGCAGGAGGTTTTCGACTCTTTTTGCGGCGTTCTGATCTTCTTCCGATTTGAAGGTGTATCCGAGTATGTATCGCGAGGCCATGGTCAGTTCGCATATGGGTTGGAGGTCCATGCTGCTTTGCCACTCGAAGAGTATTCGTTTGTTGTACTGTGCCATGTGTCTGCCTTCTCCGTTGACGTCGTCGGGCTTGTCGCGAAGTCCCGGGTGCCTGCGGACCGCTATGCTGGACTTCACTCGCTGGCTCCACTGTTCCTTGGCGCTGCGTCTGCGGGCTCGTTTTTCTGGTGCGTGCGGGAAGCCGAAACGACAGTATTGAGATCCGGCCGCATAGCGTCGACAATACTGATTGCAGTGATGAATTTGTATTTTCGCGAGTTGGCCGAGGCATTTGTACTCTGCGTTGTCCGGTTTTCTTTTCTGGTGAATGTTGTTCCAGCGAGCGGGGCTGGTGGTGCTGACGAACTTGTCCGTGAGATCTTCGACGGTTTTAGGGTGAATCTTCCCTGCAACATCATCATCGGTGAGGTGGTCGAGGTCTTCTTCGGTTAGCTCGTGATCGGGTGCGTCAGGTGCTGCTTACAGCAGGATATGCACGTGGGGATATCCTCGCTTCTGCCACTCGACTCTGACGATGTAGTCCGTTGTTCTGAATGGCGGAGGCCATTTATACCGTTTGGGTTTTGGTTGTTGTTTGGTCGTGGTCGGTGCGTCCACGTCGCTTACTTGGTCTAGAGATTCGCTGGATTCTGATTCTTGTTGCTTTTCATCTGCGCTTGTGGAGGCCGAGCTGCTTTCTTGGTCTGACGCGTTGGTTTCGTGTTCATCCGCGTCGGTCTGGTCGTTCTTTGCAGCTGGTGCAAGCCACCTGAGAAACTTTTTGACTTGGTGGAAGAACTGGCGCGCCAAAACGGCAGGCATGCTGCTGCAGAGTTCATTGGCTGTAAAGCCTCGTCGTTCCTTTTTTTCGTTTGTTTCGGATTGTTTTGGTTTCTTGCTCTGGGACAGCTCGTCGGGATCCCAAGTGTATTTTTCATCGCGCAGGTATTCCGCGTAGATGGCAGCAGCTTCTCGTCTTCTGTCTTGTTTAGTTCGGATTTGATTCGTGTGGTGTTCCTGTCGGAGGAGTTTGGCGTAAATGCAGGCAAGGAGGATGTATCTCTGTTTGGCATGACAGGTGAGGGTGAGAAACCATTGCGGAGCGCCGAGTTGTGCGTACATGTTCAAGGCGATGCCTTTCTTGGCGTATACGTACGGTTGTGTTCCGGGTACGTCTCTGAGCGTGGTGTAGACTTGTCGTCGCAAGGCATCAGGCGTGGTGTCGCTGCAGTTGTGTCGTTGCTGGGCGATTCGCACGCTCGTGTTGCTGCTTATGCGTTTTTTGAGCCAGGTTTCGAGTAGGAAGTATATGTAATCTGGGCAGCGCTCGAATCGGTCGTCTGCTCCGAGGAGCCGTTGTCTAATGTAACTGTAAAACTTCATGTTTGGGTCGTAACCGTATTGGCCTGTGGGAAAGAGATGTGGGAACACCTTGACGTCGGCGTTAGTCATCAGGTTGGCCATGAATCTGTGGTGTTCCAGGTCTTCGGTTTCGGCGAAGGGTGCTGCAGGTGCTTCGGGAAACGTGAACTCTATGTCGTCGCCGTCGCTGACGTTTTTCGGAAAAGCATCTTTCTTGTTGGAATCAATCGTGGGCTTTTCGGGTTTATTTCTGTTGAGGCGCGGTGCGCCTTCTTCGTCGTCTGTGAGAACTGTGATGGGGTGTGGCGGGTCTTGTTGTGGCATTTCGGGGGTTTGTCTTTCTGTGCACCTTTGGGATCTTGCTTTTGCAATTCTTCGTGCTTTGGCTTTGCTCCACTTGATTTGTGCCTTCTGTTGCAGGCGCTGGATGGTCTCTTGCACTTCTCTCGTTCGGTAAAGTTTGTGGCGGGCGTGCAGTTCTTCCAGGGCGCGGTAGAGGTTTCTGACGTTTGCTGGACTGGCTATTTGCCCATTTGGGGAGTGAACGTATATGTTGCCGGTCTTGTCGATGCGACAGTTTTCGAGCACGGCGGACAGCCTCGGTCGTTGAAGGGCTGTGATGTACATCCTGCCCCATTGTCCGCGGGGTCCTGCGGAGGGCATGTCTATTAGGAATTGCGAGACCTGGGCCATTGCAATGAGTCGCTGTTCGATGTAGCTGAGTTTACGGAGCCATTTGGACTGCTTCGGTACTTGCTGAAGTACGAAATCCGTTTTTTTTTCTCGACAGTTTTTGCAGAACTTGTTTTCGGAGTCGTGCTTAGGTTGGCTTCTTTTACGCATGATTTGTCTTCCTGGTGTGAGCATGTGGCAGCCGGAACAGATCTCGGAGAGGCCGTACTTTGTCCATTCTCTGATGATTCCGTTCCTTGCGGTGTAGAAGTGAAGCATGAAATCCTCGGGGTTGCTTCCGGCGAGTTTTTGGTAATCTTGTTTTGTGAGGATTCCTGATTCTGTTTGGCCCTTTGGAAGGTTCGCAATGATTCGCCGCATGTACTTTACAGACATTGTTTGGACACTCTTGCCACTGTGTGACGGTCTTGTTTTTTCAGGGTTGGGGTTTGCAGGAAATCCTCGTCGCCCGAATGAAAAGGCATCTCTTTCTTGTTGGCTGTTGATGGGTTGTCTGTCGTCTGTTTGGTAAGTTGGGTGCATTCCGCGCGTACCGAAGCCCAGTGATTCTCGCTCTAGTCGTTTTGGTTGGGTTTCTGGCGGGTCACGTTGCAGGTTCGGAACGGGTCCGCGCAGGCCGAAGCCCATGGATTCACGCTCTTCTTGTGACATCTGCGTTTCTGGCGGGTCACGTTGCAGGTTCGGAACGGGTCCGCGCAGGCCGAAGCCCATGGATTCACGCTCTTCTTGTGACATCTGCGTTTCTGGCGGGTCACGTTGCAGGTTCGGAACGGGTCCGCGCAGGCCGAAGCCCATGGATTCACGCTCTTCTTGTGACATCTGCGTTTCTGGCGGGTCACGTTGCAGGTTCGGAACGGGTCCGCGCAGGCCGAAGCCCATGGATTCACGCTCTAGTCGTTTCGGTTGGGTTTCTGGCGGGTCACGTTGCAGGTTCGGAACGGGTCCGCGCAGGCCGAAGCCCATGGATTCACGCTCTTCTTGCGACATCTGCGTTTCTGGCGGGTCACGTTGCAGGTTCGGAACGGGTCCGCGCAGGCCGAAGCCCATGGATTCACGCTCTTCTTGTGACATCTGCGTTTCTGGCGGGTCACGTTGCAGGTTCGGAACGGGTCCGCGCAGGCCGAAGCCCATGGATTCACGCTCTTCTTGCGACATCTGCGTTTCTGGCGGGTCACGTTGCAGGTTCGGAACGGGTCCGCGCAGGCCGAAGCCCATGGATTCACGCTCTTCTTGCGACATCTGCGTTTTTGGCGGGTCACGTTGCAGGTTCGGGACAGGTCCGCGCAGGCCGAGGCGCATGGATTCCCGCTCTTGTTGCGTCATTCGGGGTCCTGCCGAGTCTCGTTGAAGGTGTGGAACGCGTCCGCGCTTGCCGAAGCCCATGGATTCCCGCTCTTGTTGCGTCATTCGGGGTCCTGCCGAGTCTCGTTGAAGGTGTGGAACGCGTCCGCGCTTGCCGAAGCCCATGGAACGGCGCTGCTCCCGGGTCATCTGGGTTTGCGTTGCGTCGCGTTGACGACTCGGTATTGGTCCACGCTTGCCGAAGCCCATGGATTCGCGCTCTGGCGCCGTGACTTGGGGCGTGCGTTGGCGCTTTTGTGTATGTCGAGATTCTTGCTCGTGTGTGTTGGGCGCCGGTTTTCGTTTTCGAGCGGGCTGTGGACTGGATGGCATGTCATGGGTGTTGTCGTCAGCAGTTGCGTCGTGTGTTTGTCGTAGTTTGGATGGCGGGTGTGGTGATTCCGGAGGCGGTTTTCGTTTGCGAGAAACAATGCGTTTTGTTTGCTCGTCACCGGTCATTGGTGCGGTCGTTGCGGGTGTTGGTGCTGTTGTTTTTGTTGCTCTTGTTGTTGTTGTTGTTGTTGTTGTTGTTGTTGTTGTTGTTGTTGTTGTTGTTGTTGTTGTTGTTGTTGTTGTTGTTGTTGTTGTTGTTGTTGTTGTTGCTGTTGTGGCTCTTGTTGTGGTTGCTGTTGCGTCTGTTGAGCTTGGGGCTTCTGGGTGAGGTGTGTTGCTGGAGTTTTCGTAGGTTTCGCATGCGGAGCGTGGAAGCTTTGTAGGAGGGTGATGTTGGTGACGTGTTGGATGATTGTGCCGTGTGCGAGTTTTTAGTGTTCGCGTAGATGTGCCACTTCCAGCAGATTCTGTTGGAGGTGGCGCATCGATGCGTGCTTTGTTGTGGTGTTTCTTTTTCGATGACGCGGATCTGGTTTGTTCATTTGTTCGTAGGCGGGTTCTGTTGGGATCGCGTGGATGTTGTCTTGCTTTGCTTGTCTGGCTTTGTTCGGCAGCGGGTTCGTGGCATGTTGGACCGGCTTGCTGGATGTTGGCCTCGATGTGGTCTCGGGTCGTGCGCTCTTCGGCGCGGTCGCTGGTCGATGAAATTGTCCTTGTTTTGTGTGCGAGTTGCTATTGTGTCGCTTAATGTCAGGGAAATGCGGATGCAGTATGGGTTGGTAGGTAGTTTCGTACCCTTAGTAGATTAATGCTGCGCGGTGGCTCGATGCTGTCATTGGATGGGATGCTGGCATTTCGGGGAACGTGTGATTTCATGCTCTGGTCTGTGTTTGTTTCGCTAGTGGGTGATGCTGTGAGTGTGCTCTGGACGAAGGAGGGAGGGGGGGGGGTGTAATTAGATGTGGGTTGTATTTGGGCGTGTTTCATGTTTCTGTGTGTGTGTGTGTGTGTGGGTGGGTGGTGTGGTGTGTGTGTGTGTGTGTGTGTGTGTGCGCGTGGGGTTGCTGTGGGCGGGGTCGTTCAGGACTTGTGCCTGAGTTTGTGTGCTATTTAGCGTGTGCGTGTTTAGGTCGAGCTGCGGGCAGAGGTAGCAGCGCAGCGTCATGTTTCAGATGCTTGTATGTTATGCATGGAAACTGTGCTTGTTGGGGTGCCAATCTTTGTTGTTTGCAATTTCTACATGCTGCGCTTGATGTTTGAGTCGTGATTGTGCTCTCGCAGTGCAGTTTTTGTTTCCTGTTGTTTTCGGAGGGGTGTTGGTCAGACTGTCACGGGTTCGGTCGGCTACGCTTTGGCAAGGGTCCTCTCTTGCCGAAACCCATGGCTTGGCGTTCAAGGCTCCTTGCATTGTTGTTTTGTTTTTCGCGATGTGGGTTCGGCAGGGGCCCCCGCTTTCCAAATCCTTCCATTTCGCGCTGTTCTGCAGTCATTTGCTTCTGTTTTGCATCGCGTTGAAGCTTAGGAACGGGTCCACGCAGGCCGAAGCCCATGGATTCACGCTCTAGTCGTTTCGGTTGGGTTTCTGGCGGGTCACGTTGCAGGTTCGGAACGGGTCCGCGCAGGCCGAAGCCCATGGATTCACGCTCTAGTCGTGACATCTGCGTTTTTGGCGGGTCGCGTTGCAGGTTCGGGACAGGTCCGCGCATGCCGAAGCCCGTGGATTCACGCTCTTCTTGCGACATCTGCGTTTCTGGCGGGTCACGTTGCAGGTTCGGAACGGGTCCACACAGGCCGAAGCCCATGGATTCATGCTCTAGTCGTTTCGGTTGGGTTTCTGGCGGGTCACGTTGCAGGTTCGGAACGGGTCCACGCAGGCCGAAGCCCATGGATTCGCGCTCTTCTTGCGACATCTGCGTTTTTGGCGGGTCACCTTGCAGATTCGGTATGGGCCCGCGCGTGCCGAAGCCCATGGATTCGCGTTTTTCTTGCGGTGGAGATTTGGTCACGTTTAAGACGATGATTGCGTGAGTTGGCACTAGTGCTTCAGGTTCTCGGTTTCCTGGTTCGGGAGGCGGCGCACGTTCGTCGAACTGACCTGGGTGTTGTGGTCGGTCGGGTTGTGATTCTGGTTGGTCGCTGCTGCGGCGGCGGGTCAGGGTTGTGTGCTCAGCGGGGCGCGCTTGTGGCATGTCGGTGAGGGATCGTTGTGTGGGGTCGATTCGGGGACTGTGCGGTGAAGGTTCGTGATTTTTGTTGAACGTTGAAGCTGATGCTGGCGTTTGTTGTTGTGCTGCTTGCTGGCAGTTGTCTGGGCTGGTTGACGAGGCATCGCCTGTGTTCGGCAGG
>CAJNDS010000637.1:32500-101074 GCA_905221605.1 Symbiodinium natans
TGTGCGCATGTGTAACTCTCTGCATGTTTTGAGCTCGGATTTTTTCTATGTGACTTGCGTGATTGTTTGCATGGTTTGCGAGGGTTGGTTTCGTGTTTTTTTACGATGTTTTGCTTTTCTCGTGGTGTAGCATTGCTGGAGTTCATGATTGTCTGGTACATTCTCTAGTTTTTACACGTCTGTTTCTGGCGATCTGGCCTGTCCAGATGATGCCGCAGAAGTCGTGATATTCAAAGCATATGACTAGGCTGGCGTCGGGCGTCGTTCGGCGTCGGTGGTGTTCCACTGGAACGTAGAAGTATTGTGTGAAGGCGCTGCACAGAAAGTCGCTTAGTCGAGTTCCTTGTGCTCTTTGTGTCCAGGCGTTGAGTGGCAGGATGGCTTCTGAGGGGTTGAATGCTCCCATTCCGACGTCGTCTAGCCATGTGCTGAGGGCGTGGGGGTTGCCCCAGTGTTGTGCCCATTCGTGCAAGTATGGATACGTGGAGTAGTTGTGCTGTGTGCTTTCGATGAAGGTGTGGGTGGGCGTGAAGAAGCCGGGCAGGCGAATGCGCATGTGGAGGAGGGGAGTAAGGGCTATTCGAATGTTGCGAATGAGGCCTTGACAGGTTTCGAGTTGTTCGTGGAACTGCTGCTTCAAGGTCTCGCAGGTGGACAACAGTTGGACGTGGTCCGTGCGTTTGAGATAGCGCAGGATGAATTGAGTCGTGGAGGTGGGCAGGTTTTGTAGGCGAGCAGAGATCGTTTTGCTGTGCATGTTGCCCGATGGGTTAGTGTTTTTGTTTTGTGTTTAAGTTCGGTGTGTTTCTTTCCTTTTCTCTCTTTCTGTGCATGTGTGTGCGTGATTGGGTGTCTTTGTGTGTGTGTGTGTGTGTGTGTTTGTTTACGTACGTTGGCATGGGTGGTTGTGAATTTGCTCGAGTTTGTACGTGTATGTGCGCATGATGTGTTTCTACGTGTAATGACCCATGTTTGTGTTGTCCAGTTTTGTCTACGTGTTATTTTGCAGGCGAGGGTTCCTTTGTTTTCGTGTTGGAGGACTTACTTTTTTTGTGTTCTGGCGTCTGGGTTTGAGTGTCACTGTGTGTCGCTGTATGTGTGTTTGTTTGTATGTGTGTGTGTGTGTGTGTATGTGTTTGTGCGTGCTGTGTGTGTGTGTGTGTGTGTGGATGTGGTTGTGTGCTTGTGTGGATTTGTGCTTTTTTTTTCCTGGCTCGCAAGTGGGCATGTGCGAGTGGGCTAGCAGCGCCGTGGTCGTGCTGGTTGTGTATCTTTACGTTGAAGCTTTAGCTGGTTGTTTTCTTTGATTGATAAAGTAAAAACCTACCGATGCGCTGAGGTCGTCGAACTCGACGTCGTACACAAGTTGTCTCCAAAGGGATACTCCGAATGGTTGGCTTTTGCATAGCACTCTGAGTCTCCTTTGCCATTGGATGAGGTCCTTGTTTGCATGGTTGGGCGATCTTTGTATGCGTGTGATCGCGTGCTCTACGAAGCTTCTCATTTCTCTGTACGTTGGCGTGTCGAAGTGGATAATGCAGCTGCGAGTGAAGTAGTTGGGGAAGACGTAGCGGCGTTGACTGGCTCGTTGTTGTATTTGTAATTGCCACGTCTTGATTTGGTCGTCTGTGAGGATTCGATGGGCGCTGATGTCGAACATGACTCGTATTAAGTTTTCTATTTCGGTCTGCAGGGTTTCTGGCGGGGGCAGAGTGCGGACGTTTTCTGCGTGGAGTACGCTTGTTTTGTTCGTGTAATGCTGCGGTTGGTAGTATGCCGGAGACAGCTCATTTGATTGTTCTGCTTGGATGAACGCTTGTCGGGTGATGCTGGAGGCTGTTAAGATGCTGAGCGGTGAGGGTGGATCGGTGATAGCTTCCTGGCCACGTTACTAGGAATTATGAACAATTGTGTTTGTTTTTTACTTTGAGGTGCTGCTATGTGTTGAGCTGTTGCCTCGTCGCTGCTGTCTTTTACGTCTGCCCAGTTGGTGTTGGTGGGCATGTTTGGTAGGCTGACCGGACCAGCTGAGCGCGCGAGGCGGTGTCGGTTTTGAAGGTTCGTGTGCAGCAAGAGTGTGTATGGCTTTCGTGTTAGAGTGGTATTAGCATAACGGGCATGTGCGTTGTGTTTCTGTGTGCTTTGTGTGTGTGTGCTTTGTGTGTGTGTGTGTGTTTGCTTTGTGTTGCTGTTTGTTGTTGAATGGTCTAGATTGTGGAGGTCTTGTCGAAGCGTTCTTATGTGTTCGAGATTGGGTGGTACTTGCTTTTGCCGATTGCTTTGCTCTTTGGGCGCGCGTCAGTGGCGTGTGTGTGTGTGTGTTGTGTTGTTCGAGGTGTTGCTGTTGGTGTTTGCGGCTGCATTTAGTTCTTTTATCTTTTTGGCTCGGTGTTGTGGCAGGTAGCGGTGCATTATTTTTTTTGTGTCGGTGCTGCTGAGATAGCGCGTGCTTTTATGCTGGACTAAATGAGGTGGACGATGCCAGAGTGATCGTTGTACCTGAAGCGAATGATAATTTCGGTTGGCTTGACGGTGAGTCTGCAGTGGTATTCTGCTTCGGTGCATGCTGGAATCCACGAGACGTGGGTGTGTGGATGCATGAGCAGTTGCTGAAGCTTTCTAAAGCGCGTGTCGTTGATTAAATGTGGGTTTACTTTTGCGAGCAAGTCGTGGTACGTCTCGCATTCGTGCATGTGCAAGAGTGCATGAATCTTGTTATTGGAAGGTTTGTGCTCGACGTTGTGGTTGCGAAGTGTTCTCGATTGTTGTTGCTGCTGTTCGGTGTTTCTGTCGAGGATTTGCTGTGGAATGATGACGGCTTGGGATTGGGTCCCGAGGCCTGGAAGTGATATGCCTCCTTGGAACAGTTCCAGTGCTTGGCGCAACTTGTCGTTGTTCTGGTAGACGTGAATCTTCCACTGCTGGATGCAGGTGCCGGTGCTTGCGTGGAGGTAATCCAGCAGGGCCCATGCATCTAGAAGGCTCAGTATGTAAGGGCACAGGACTTGCGACATCAAGTGCAGAAGCGTGCTGCAGTGGCGGTTTGGGTGGTGGTTGATGAGTCTGCTTGGGTTTTGCGTTTTTTCGTGCGTTCTTTTCCTTTTTCGTTCGTTGTTTTGCCTGCCGCTATTCGTGGTGCTTCTTGCTTGTTGGTCGCGTGGCTTGCTGTGGCCTCGGGACGCATTCGTGGTGGGTGCTGTTCGTGAGAGTGGTGTTGGCTTGAGAGGTTTGTTTGGAGGTGTTAGTGTCGTTTCGGTTCTGTCTGTAACTGATTCTAATTGTTTTGGTTGGGTTGCTCTCTGTGGTTTTGCGATGGCAGCGGCTTGGTGTGTGTTTCGGTATGTTACCCATCCGATGGCTCCACGTGGATGAAAAAATGGCAGGGTCGGTTGAATGCACTGGACGTCGCTCAGGTAGAGCGCAAACGTGTGTGCGTAGGGCAGGGCGTTGTTCTGCATTCCGTGTCGTGACTGGGTTTGGATGAACGTCTTGATGCACAGTTTCTCGCAGTGCGTTATTGTGGCCTTGCCGTGGATGTGTTTTGCGTGACCTAGCCAGACGGGTCCTGGTTGGGCTCTCTGACCTCTGAGTTCGATATCCTTGTATCCCTGGAGTATCATGTCGAGCCATTTTTTGTTCAGGATGATGATGCGGTCGTTGTGTTGTGGAGCTTGATCTTGGCATTTGCGCGTTTGATGTAGTGTAGAATTGCTGGCATGGGTTTGGGTTACTTGTGCGCGCATTGTTGTCGTGGGTGGATGCGCCGGGTTCACGTGCTTCGGTGGACGGCATCTGTGAATGGAACGTGCTTCGAGCCGGGTCTGTGGTGTCGTGCGGGGTACATGTGTGCGAGATCGTGTTTTGTTTACATGAGTGAGTGGTTGTGCGTGTGTTTTTAGTTTGCATGTGTGTTAATTTACGTTTTATGGCATGCGTTGCTACTTTTGTTTTTTTTTTTGCTCTGCTAGGGAGACGGGCTTCTTTTCTGGCTGATCTGTTGGTGGTGGAGTCTTGTGCTTGCCGCGGTGTCTGTCGGTGTGTCTGCGAGGGCTTGTGCCACGTCGTGGGCTTGTGTCTCTTTTCGTTTTTTGTGCGTTCTGCTTCGAGGGGAAAGGTCTTTTGCGTTGAGTCGGTATCGATGAAACAGGCTCGGGTGCGAGAGAGGGCAGTATTGCATGGGTTGTTCTGCTTTTCTTACGTTGGTGAACGTTACTGCGAACATTTGCCTGGCTTCCGGCGGTTCCTCTTGGTGGTGTGCTTCTTGGAGGTCTTCGAATTCTTCCATGGTGATTTCTCGTACGTTTTCGATAGTGGCCCTTGCTCTGATCTGCGCGTCGCTTGCCAGCCATAGAGACTTAGGTTTGACGGCAGTGCCTATGACAATCATGTTTTTCTCGCCGGAGAGGATATTTTTTAGAGTCGTGTGGGAGAGTGCGAGTATTTGATCGCCGATGTCGGGCTTTTTTTTGCTGTCTTTCCGTTGTTGTCGTTTGAGACATGCCAGTGCTGTTGGTGACTTGTGAGCTGTGGAGTCTGTTTCTTCCTTCTTGTTCAGTGTTTGGAGGAGACCGGTCGTGTCGTTACTGGATGTTGTGGAACTGCTGTCCTGAGCTATATAGCAGTTGTTGTTGTAGATGTTAGTGAAGCTTGGGGTATCATGTGTGTGTGTGTGTGTGCGTGTTGGCGTGTGCGTGTGTGCGTGTGCGCGTGTGCGCGTGTGCGTGTGCGTGCGCGTGCGCGTGCGCGTGTGCGTGCGCGTGAGCGTGTGTGCGTGCCCGTGTGAGCGTATGAGCGTGTGAGCGTGCGCGTGTGCGTGTGTGCGTGTGTGCGTGCGTGCGCGTGTGAGCGTGTGAGCGCGTGTGCGTGCGCGTGAGCGTGTGTGCGTGTGTGTGTGTGTGTGTGTGTGTGTGTGTGTGTGTGTGTGTGTGTGTGTGTGTGTGTGTGTGTGTGTGTGTGTGTGTGTGTGTGTGTGTGTGTGTGTGTGTGTGTGTGTGTGTGTGTGTGTGTGTGTGTGTGTGTCTGTGTGTGTGTGTGCGTGGGTACGATCTTGTTCGTGGATAGTGCTGCTGAGTGTCTGATTGTCGAGCGGTCATGCAAATTGGATTCTTACATCAGTGGCTTGACTTGCTTTAGGTTGTGTAGTTTTTGCCTAGTATTTGTTTGATGTGCGGGATTGATTGTTGTTTTTGCTTGGTGTGGTTATGTTTTGTGCGCTTCGTTAGTCGTTATTGTTAAAGTCGTGTGTGCGTGTGTGTATGTGTGTGTGTGTGCACATATGTGTTTCTGAATGTCCTCTGTGAATTCTTGTCATGTAATGTTAGAGTGTGTGTGTGTGCGTATGTGTGTATGTGTGCGGGTGTGGGTGTGTGTGTGTGTGTCTGCATGTGTTTGTGCGTGTGTGTAATCTGCTGCTTTCATATCTGGTTTTAGCTTTGCGAGCAGTGTAGAGTTTTGGTGTGAGTGCTTGTTTTGGGAGAGTGAACGTTCATGCGTGTAAGCGTACGTCTGGCTGTTTGTGTGCGTGGATGTGTGTGTGTGTGTGTGTGTGTGCGTGTATGTGCTTGTGTGTGTGTGTGTGTGTGTGTGTGTGTGTGTGTCTGTGTGTGTGCGTGCGTGCGTGCGTGGAAGTGTGTGTGTGTGTGTGCGTGTATGCGTGTATGCGTGCGCTCGTGCGTGCGTGCGTCCTCTGAGTGTGTGTGTGTGTGTGTGTGTGTGTGTGCTTGCGTGTGTGCTTGCGTGCGTGCTTGCGTGCGTGCATGCGTGTGTGTGGGTGTGTGCGTGTGTGTGTTGGTGGATGGGTGTTTTGTGTGTGTGTGTGTGCGTGCGTGCGTATGTGTGTGTGTGTGTGCGTACGTGCGTTGGTGCGTGCGTGCGCGCGTGTGTGCGTTTGTGCGTGTTGTGCGTGTTGTGCGTGCGTGTGTGTGCGTGTGTGTGTGTGTGTGTGCGTGCAGTATAACTGTGCGTTTGGCATTTGCCTTTTTTTCTGTTCTTGTTGGGCTGTTGTTTGGGTAGCGTCAGATGGGAAATGAGGCTGCAGATGTGCTTGTACTCTTCACGTGTTCCGCGTGTTCCGTGTAGCTTCGTTGTTTTTGCTGGTGCCTTTAGTTGTGCTTTTCTGCGAAAAGGTCATTGAAGTCGTACTTTCCCTCGATCATTTTTTCGCACGTTGCGGCTGCTCCCGCGGGCATGGATATGTGGAAGAGCGCGTGTTGGAGAAGCAGGTGGAGGCGGACCACGCCGATTCCCTTCTCACTGAGCTTGTCGAAGCGGTGCTGATTTGAGCTTTGTGCTGTGTCCACAATTGCATCCCAGCAGTTTTCGCAGACGCCGGTTCTAGTGTACTCGCGGAGTCCTTCAGTGGAGTAGTGGGGCTTGTCTTGGCTGCTGCAGCAGATGCAGGTGCCGTTGGAAACGTGTTCTCCGATGTTGAACTGTTTTGCCAGGACTGTTTTGAGTTTGACTATGTCTGGTCTGTTGAGTACGCGCATTGTTTGCATGGTGCAGGCGTTTTGAGACGGAAACTGGTCGTGCGAGGAGTGTTTTAACTGCTGTGTTGCTGTGAGCCGAGGTTGATGCGGGGCGTTTTTTTTTGTTTTCGTTTGGGTTGCTGGATGCTTCGTGTTCGGTGATGTGATTGTAGGTTGACGCTGTAGCTAGTCGCGTGTTTTAGCTTCTTTTTTATGTTTGGGTTGGCTGGGGCCTCAGGATGTTTTCTGTTTCTTTTCTCGCGTTTTTGTCGTTGAGAGACGTGGCTTGGTGAGACTTCGTCACATGAGACACAGCTTAACGGCATGGTTTTTGCCAGGCTTGGTGAAGTTGGCTTGTTTCTGTTGCAGGAGGTCGTTGGGATGCACTTTTCTTGTAAGTACTTTGCGGGCTAGTTTCGATTGCAGCGGAAAGAGGCACACGTGAAATTGGTTGGCTGTTATGGTTTCTCGTAGTCGAATCAGTTGCACTGCCGTGGCGGAGAGTCGGCCGAGTGGTTGATGTGGTCGCTGCATGAGTAGGGTGTCGTAGCAGTATTCGCAGAGTTTGGTTCTTTGGTGGATTGCTTCACCTGCGGTGCTGTACCACATCTGTGCGTAGGGAGGATTGCAGGCGATGCATTCCTTGCTGTTAGGTTTGCTTCTCGTTGTTTCCAGCAAGCCATCGAGTGCTTGCTCGAGTCGTGCGATTTTTTCGGCGTTAAGGCATCGCACTGGGAAGATGTTGTGGTGGGGACAGCACGAGACGGCCATGGAGTCGGTGAGTTGTGGTGTTTTGCTGGTTCTGCCAGGATGAGTGTGAGGAGGTGAGTGTGATTGTTTGGCATGCAGGCTGGATGCATTGTTGTTTTGTTCTTTTGCTTTTGTATTGTGCGATGTTGTACTTACTTGAAGTGTGTCGGGTTTTTTAGCTTGTCTGTGATGCTGACAGCTGCGTGAAACGGAATAATTTGCACACGCGTGCGTCCTTGTGTGTGTGGGTGTGGACATGAGTATGGGTATGGGCATGGGCATTTGTGTGTGCGTGCGTGTGTGTGTGTGAGAGAGACAGAGTGTTCTATATATGTGTATGCATGCTTGTGTGTGTGTGTGTGTGCGTGTCCATGTGCGTGTGCGTGCTTGCGTGCGTGCGTGCGTGCGTGCGTGCGTGCGTGCGTGCGTGCGTGCGTGCGTGCGTGCGTGCGTGCGTGCGTGCGTGCGTGCGTGCGTGCGTGCGTGCGTGTGCGTGTGTGGGTGTGTGTGTGTGTGTGTCTGTGTTCAAATGGACTTGTGTCACTATCCGTTCATGTTGTTGTTGGGAGTTCTTGTTTTCATTTTTTTTCTTCTTGGCAAAGCAGCTCTTGTTGTCGGGAACGGGTCTCGTGTCTTGAGGCTCAGTTGCTCGTGGTCTTTGCTGGGTAGATGTTGTCGAGTGTCAAGAGCCAGCTGAGCATGGAGTCGTTCCTTTCTTTAATGTTGTGATGGAGCAGCACTGGGATGTTTTGGAGTGTCTCTTCGAGCATTGTAAGGACTTCTTGTTGTCCTTGGGCGTCGTTTTGCACTTGTAGCAAAATGCCGGGTTCCTCTTTTGGCTTTACTGGTTGCGGTGCCCGTGGTGGATGACGGTGCTGTAAAACCTCAAAGTTCCGCAGAAACGGAACTGCTCCTCCGCGAAAGAGCAGGCTGTACTGATGCTGTTTGTGGCTCAAGATGCACACAAGATGTCGGTGACCTTGCGGTGACGGGACTGCGAACAGCCTTTCTTTGTCGGGTGAGTTTGATTCTTGGATGAGGTGCCATTGTGGCACTGTGAGTTTGGGCAGGGGGAGATTGTGCATGTTGTTGTTTCGTACGTGGAGTTTGGGCGAGGAGTTGGTGTGGCCGGTGATCAGGTTGTGTTTCAGGGAGTTGTGCAGGAGTTGGAAGAAGGTGTCGAGTGAGCTCTCTTGGACGTAGAAGACGGGTCGGTACGGAGTGAGGTTGGTGTGGTTCGGGTCGTTTTCTCGGTTGTTTGATGTTGTGCTCTGGAGAATTCGGATGCCTCCGCGTCTGTCGAGGCTGTCGATGTCTCGGTGGCGCTCGGATGCATTGTTTTGCAGGTATACTTTGATCATTTTCAGGAATCTGCCGTCGGAGGAATTGGGGATGTCGTGATCGAGCTGGATTTGCCAGAGTCTTTCTTGGAGTGGTGCTTGCAGAAAGCAAAAGGCGGCGCTGCCCCAGTGGGTCATCGTGGCGGTGAGCGTGTGCTGCATATTGGCATTCGTTGTGTTCATTGTGACGCGGTGGTTCGTTTTTGGTTTGGTAGTCTTTGGCGTTAGATGGGTCGAGGATTTGTGGATGGTGCTTGAGCTTGAAATGCATGTTTTTGTAGGTGTGTGTGTGTGTGTGCGCGTGCGTGTGTGCCTGTCTGTGTGTGTTTGCGTGTGTGTGTGGGTGGGTGGGTGTATCCTTGCCGTTTTTTTGCGTGTCGTGAGTCACAACTAGTGACTAGTGAGTGCATCTATGTTCTCTAGTATGTTTAGTTGGTATTCGTGTGTATGGGTGTTAGATTTGTGTAGTGCCTTTTTCGCATTTATGAGTACATGGAAAGACAGTGACTGTTTGGGGTCTGTGTGGTGTGTGTGTGTGTGTCGGCGCTTCTATTTCTGTTTTGCTCACGTAGTGCTTCTGTCTTGACTCGCCTGTCGGTTCCGTTTGAGTGTTGACCTGGGCGTGTGCAGCGCAGTGAGTTTTGCTGGATTTGGTGAGACTGAGAGTGGTCTTTTACTGTACTTGTGCTCGTGTTGCTGATGCATGTGTGCTGGTGTGTCAGTTCTCTTCGAACGGGGTGGGTGATAGAATGAAGTTGCTTTGTGACAGAATCCACTTAAGCAGTGGGTTGTTCTTGTCGTGGAGGTAATGAAAGAAGTACACTGGCATGTTGTGGAACACTCGTTCCATGAGTGATGTTATTTTTTGGCGGCCTTCTTCCGTGTCGGTCACTTTGAGGATTCTCACGTATTGTCGCTTCTCTGTGGGGTCTGTGCTGGGTGCAAAGCCTCCCTGGATCTTGTGCGAATCCAGTCGGTCACGGAAGAGGTACATGCCGCCCATGAGCATGAGGGCGTATTCATCGTCCTCGGCTGCTTCCAGCTGGCAGAGAATGTGCCGACGTCCGCGTGGAGGAAGAACTTTGAAGACGCTTGGCAGCCATTCTGGGTCGGTGTGGATGAGTTGCCATGGCTCTGGAAGTTCGTCTTCGCTTTGTAGCCAGTCCCTTGTCTTGCTCTGTACTTGAAGACTCGGAACTTCGAGGAGATGGGCCATCTCGACTTTGTACTTCAGGATGCGATGAACCAGATCGAAGAAGTGTGTCAGTTTGTCTCCTGCCACGTAGAATACGGGCCTCCAAGGAATGAAGTTCATGTTATCGGGGTCGTTGTCTGCGACCTGCTGGCTTGGTGCCCCATTTAGGATTCTGATCTTTTGCTGCTCTTCGAGTCCCTTCGTGTCGATGATGTTGCTGTCCGGATGGTTTCTGAGCATGTCGTTTACGATTGTTACCAGCTTGAAGCTGAAGTTGTTGTAGCCGGCGTGGTCGATCTGAATCTGCCAGAGTTTGGTGCTGGACGGAGTGTTGTCGAAGCAGAAACTCGCGCTGCCCCAGAAAGTTACCGTTGCGACGAGGTTCTGTGTTCCTGTCGTATCGGAGTCTGAAGTGGAGCGGTAACGGCTGTTGGGGGCTTGCACTTGAACTTCACACGCTTGGATGCGTCGCTTGGGCATGTTGAGGAATGGGCTGTCTGGATTCGTCTTGAGTTGTGACGTTGCGGTTAGAGAGGTTCTCTTGTGGCTGTGTGCACGAGTGTGCGTGCGTATACTGTGTGTGTGTGTGTGCATGTGTGTGTGTGTGTGCTAGTATTAAATGTTTTTTGTTTGTCTGTGTGTGTGTGTGTGGGTGTGTGTGTGTGTGTGTGTGTGTGTGTGTGTGTGTGTGTGTGTGTGTGTGTGTGTGTGTGTGTGTGTGTGTGTGTGTGTGTGTGTGTGTGTGTGTGTGTGTGTGAGTGTGTGTGTGTGTGTGTGTGTGTGTGTGCGTGCTTGTGTGTGTGTGTGGGTTTGTGTGTGTGTGTGTATGTCTGTGTGTCTGTGTGTGTGTGTGTGTGTGTGTCTGTGTGCGCGTGCGTGTGATGATTTTCGTCTGTGCATGTGTTGGCACGCGTTCTGTTTCTGTGCGGGTGATGATTTGAGGTTGACTCTATTGTATCCTGATTGGTGGACGGTTCATTACTTGTGGAGCAGGTCAAAAGTGGCACTCTCCTAGGATGACGTTGTCTTGACGGACCATCCATGCAGCGAACTCGTCGTCTGGTTCGTCAGTGGCATCGATGAAGAAGACGGGCAGGTTGCAAAGTACGTTGACAAGTACGTTGAGCACTGCTTGCTGTCCGACGGTGTTGAAATCAATGCTAAGCTGTCTAACGTATACTGGCTTGACGTTTTCTGCGTTTTCTTTGTCTGGCGGTGCCATTCCTGCGGGGATTTGTTCTTTGTTGAAGAGCATCCGGTATGGGTAGAGGTTGCCGTAGAACGTGAGAATGTACGTGCTTTTTTCGGTGTTGCATCGGTTGAGCTGGCACAATACGTGTTGTCTGGTGAGCGGCGGGAGTGCACGGAAACATGCGAGTTGGTTCATGTTTGGGTGGCATCGGAGTTGCCACGGCGCTGGTGGCGGGTCTGGCCATGGCCATTCATTGGTTCGAATCACCAGTGGGGGTGTGCCGCTCCACTTGCCGCATGTGTGTTGATGCTCGACAATGTGTCCGATTAGTTCGAGTATGCCTGCGGGATTCTGGCCTTTGCCGTAGATTACTGGTTGCCATGGAACGTAGTCCATTCCGTGGGGATCTGCCTGTCCGCTGGTGGGGGGTGCTCCAGTCAGGATCTTGATGTGCTTGTTTATTTCCAGGTTTTTGAGATTTCGCGTTTTTGGGTCGGGGTGGGATTTAAGGGCCTCTGTTGCATTGTCGAGCAGCATGTATCCGAGAGACTGGCGTGCGTCGTGGTAGATTCTTGCCTGCCATAGCGTGTTCTCTGGGTCTCTCCAGTCTGCACGTTCCAGCAGTTCGGGGAAAACGAAGGCTGCGTTTCCCCACTTACGGACGGTCACAAGGATTTCGTTGTTTGCTGGGTTGCTCTCTTCGTCGTTGAAGCTCTTTGTGAGATTGACAGAGCTGGCGTGGACTCGACGCTTCATGGTTGTGCTTTTGGCGTCATGTGTTTGATCCGATTCTTGCGAGCGGTTGGATTTGTTAACGCGAGATGCGTGTGACAGAAGACTAGTTGACTAGTTGGTTGTGTTTCGTGTATTTTCATACTTACGTGTGCCTTGCGTTGCTGTGTTGCTCAGGGCTTTTTGCTATTTTACGCATTCGATGTGTTCTGAGTGGTCGCGCTATGCCGTGCGGTTGTCGGCTCACTGAGTGGTGGTGATTGAAGAGAAGGCTGACGTGGAAAAGGAGTGTGAGTGCCTATTCATGGATTACGTCTGTGTGTTTATATTTTCCCTTTTGTAGTGAGCCGTTTGTTAGTGTGTTGTGTTTTTTTGTGTAAGTACCCTCTTGTGTGTTTTGTGTTGTGTGTATTGTGTTTGTACGCTTACATGTGGGTGCAATGTATGGGCTTCGTGACTTTGTATGTGTGGTGATTTTTGTCTGTGTGTGTGTGTGTGTCTGCGTGTGTGTGTATGTGTGCATGGGCGTGGCCGTGAGGGTGTGTCTGTCTGTGTGGTGTGTGTGTGTGTGTGTGTGTGTCTGTGTGCATGTGTGTGTGTGTGTGTGTGTGTTTGAGTGTGTGTGTGTGTGTGTGTCCGAGTGTATGTGTGTGTGTGTGTGTGTCTGAGTGTGTGTGTGTGTGTGTCTGAGTGTGTGTGTGTGTGTCTGAGCGTGTGTGTGTGTGCTTGTGGCAGTGTGTGTGTGTGTGTGTTTGTCCTTGTGGCAGTGTGTGTGTGTGTGTGTAATGTGTTTGCGTGCGTGCTCGAGCAATAATTAATTAAAAATTATTGAATAATAAGTTAATAATTCAGTAATAGTTACTTATTAATTAATTATTAATTAATTAATGATTAATTAATAATTAGTTAATCATTAATTAATAATTAATTAATGAGTAGGTAATAATTAATTAGAAATAATTAATCAATAATTAACTACTATTTAAACATGAATTAATTAATAATTAAACAATAATTCACAAGCAAATCAATTAATAACTAATTAATAATTGATTGATAGTATTTTAATTGAATTAATAATATGATTTATTAATTAATAAAAAAGTAATTAGTACCGTTATGAATTAATTAAAATTAATTATTAATTAAACTAAATATAATTAATTAATTAAATAAATAATTAATAATAATTAATTGTTAACTAATAATTAATTATCATTAATTAATAATTTAATTAAAAGTAAATTAATAATTTGTTGAGATTAATACATATTTAATTAATAATCCATTAACAAGCAATTAATAATTAATTAGTAAAAATTGAAAAAAAAAAATTATTACATTTACTTAATTATATTCATAAATTAGAAATTCATTATTAATTATTCATAACTAATTGATAATTAACCATAAAAAATATATATTTTTAATTCATTAAAAATTAATTATTAATTAATTATTAATTATTAATTAATAATTAATCAAGTAATTGTTAATTTGAGTAATTTATTTCTAATGATTATTTTAATAAAAACTAATTATTTGATTTTATGATTAATTATTGATTAATTAATTACATTTGAATTAATTATTGAATTGTTATTAATAATTATTAATTTATTAATCAATATTAATTAATATTCATTAATAATTAATTCATTAATACTAATTATTAATTTAATAATAATACTTAGTTTGATTTAATTATTTATTAATTAATTCTTAATTAATTGAGAACTAGTAAATAATTAAGTAATAATTAATCAATAACTAAAAAAAATAATTAATGATTAATGAATAGAGAAATATTTATTAAAATAAAATAATTTTAAATTAAAAAATAATAAATTAATAATTCTTATTTAAATAATAATTAATAATAGTTAATAGTGATTTAATAATTAATTAATAATGAATTAATAATCAATTAATAAGTAATTATTATTTAATTAATAATTAATTAATAGTCAATTAATAATAAATAAATAATATAATTAATTAATAAATTTATATTAAAAACTAATTAATTTATATTTAACTATAATTAATTAATAATTAATTACTTAAATACAATAATTAATTAATTAATAGAAATGAAAAATAATGAAAAATAATTTAATTAATAATTAATTATAATTAAGAAATAATATAATAATAATTAATTAATAATTAATAATATAATTAATTAATTAATTAATAATTAAATTAATAATTAATAATTAATAATAATTAAAAAATTAAAAATAATTAATAATAATTAAATTAATTAATTAAATAATAATAAAAACTAATTAATAATTAATTAATAATTAATTATATTAAAAAATAATTAATGAAAATAATTAATTGATAATAAATTATATTAATTATTAATTAATTAATAATTGATTAATAATTAATTAATAAATAATTAATAATAAATTAATAATTAATTGATAATTAATTAAAATCAATTAATAATTAATTAGTTATTATAATAATAATTAAGTAATTATTAATTAATAATAAATTACGAATGAATAAATAATTAATTAATACTTATTTAGTAATGAATTAATAATTAATTAAGAATTAATTAATGTGGCAGGTGTGTGTGTGTGTGTGTGCGTGCGTGCGTGCGTGCGTGGCAGGTATGTGTGTGTGTGTGTGTGTATTGTTCTTTCTGGGAGGTCGTGGCATCGTGTTTGTCGGTGTCTGGTTGGACGGAGGTGCATGTTTCAGTTGGAAAGAGCTTTGGTGGATTGGTGTTTGTCAGCGCGGGGTTTCGTTGTGCGGGTTGAGTACTCATCTGGCTTGGTGATCGAGGTATTATGCATTTTGTTGCTTGCTTTAGACCTTGGGGAATTCCGTAGCCTGTGTGCATTTGGGCGGACGATGTGAGTTTGCTGTTGTGGTGGTTGTAACGTGTGTGTGTGTGTGTGCGTGTTCGCTAGTTGTGTGTGCATGTTTGCTTCGGTGGTTTCGTGTTTAGTTGGACGAGGGAATGTTCGTGTGTGTGCGTGTGTGTGTTTTTTTTGTATGTGTGTGTATGTATGTGATTTTGGGTATGTTGCATCGGGTGTTGCTTTATTTTTTAGTCGTGTGAGAGTGTTCACAGGTTCTTTACATGTGTAGGTGCGTTCGGCGTTGCATGTTGTATGTAAGAGTACGTGTAAACATTGCTCCTTGAATTTTCTTTTGCGCATGCATTTGAATACTCTTTGTATGTTTTCTGTTTGTTTGTTTATTGTTATGCGTTCTGTATCTCTCTTGATTTCTTTGCAGTGTTTGGGGGGGTGGCGCTTCTCACGTATTTGGGGCTGCTTGGAGATGGGTGTTCTTAGGGCAGTCAGGTAGGTGTTCATGATATTTTCCAAACAGGCGACAGGCCTTTTGTAGTGTTGGGTGTTTTGCTTGGGCGATTTTTGGGGGGTACAGGGTGCTAGCCGGCTTCTCCAGAAGGTTGTTTGGTGGGTCTTGGGTGAGTTTTGGAGGTTGTTCGGAGGCTCGTTTGGAGGGATGCTCGTGGGGAGGGGGGGGTAATAATTAACTACTAATTAATTAATAATTAATTAATACTTAGTAAATAATGAATTAATAATTAATTAGAAATTGAAAAATAATTGAAAAATAATTTATTAATAATTAATTAATAATTAAGAAATAATTAATCAATAATTAATTAATTTTTAATTTATAATTAATTAATAATAAATTAATAATTAATTCATAATTAATTAAAAACTAATTAATAATTAATAAAATAAATAATTAATAAATAATTAATTAATAATAATTAAAATTAGTTAATAATTAATTAAGAACTAATTAATAAAATTAATTAAATTAAATATCTTAAAAAATAATTAATGAATAATTAATTAATAATTAATTTATAATAAATTATATTAATTATTAATTAATTAATAATTGATTAATCACTAATTAATAATTAATTAATAATAAATTAATAATTAATTGATAATTAATTATTAATCAATTAATAATTAATTAGTTATTATAATAATAATTAAGTAATTATTAATTAATAATAAATTACGAATGAATAAATAATTAATTAATACTTATTTAGTAATGAATTAATAATTAATTAAGAATTAATTAATGTGGCAGGTGTGTGTGTGTGTGTGTGCGTGCGTGCGTGCGTGCGTGGCAGGTATGTGTGTGTGTGTGTGTATTGTTCTTTCTGGGAGGTCGTGGCATCGTGTTTGTCGGTGTCTGGTTGGACGGAGGTGCATGTTTCAGTTGGAAAGAGCTTTGGTGGATTGGTGTTTGTCAGCGCGGGGTTTCGTTGTGCGGGTTGAGTACTCATCTGGCTTGGTGATCGAGGTATTATGCATTTTGTTGCTTGCTTTAGACCTTGGGGAATTCCGTAGCCTGTGTGCATTTGGGCGGACGATGTGAGTTTGCTGTTGTGGTGGTTGTAACGTGTGTGTGTGTGTGTGTGCGTGTTCGCTAGTTGTGTGTGCATGTTTGCTTCGGTGGTTTCGTGTTTAGTTGGACGAGGGAATGTTCGTGTGTGTGCGTGTGTGTGTTTTTTTTGTATGTGTGTGTATGTATGTGATTTTGGGTATGTTGCATCGGGTGTTGCTTTATTTTTTAGTCGTGTGAGAGTGTTCACAGGTTCTTTACATGTGTAGGTGCGTTCGGCGTTGCATGTTGTATGTAAGAGTACGTGTAAACATTGCTCCTTGAATTTTCTTTTGCGCATGCATTTGAATACTCTTTGTATGTTTTCTGTTTGTTTGTTTATTGTTATGCGTTCTGTATCTCTCTTGATTTCTTTGCAGTGTTTGGGGGGGCGGCGCTTCTCACGTATTTGGGGCTGCTTGGAGATGGGTGTTCTTAGGGCAGTCAGGTAGGTGTTCATGATATTTTCCAAACAGGCGACAGGCCTTTTGTAGTGTTGGGTGTTTTGCTTGGGCGATTTTTGGGGGGTACAGGGTGCTAGCCGGCTTCTCCAGAAGGTTGTTTGGTGGGTCTTGGGTGAGTTTTGGAGGTTGTTCGGAGGCTCGTTTGGAGGGATGCTCGTGGGGAGGGGGGGCGGGGTGTTTAGGGGGGTTTCTTCGGCGGTGTGGGGAAAAGGGTGTGTGCTTCGGAGTGGGATTGTTGTTCGTGAAGCATGTTTGATTGGCTTCTTGTGGCGGTCTTGACTTTTTGCTGTTTTTGTTTATGAGGTCGTTGTTTGATTTTGCTTTGTGCTTTTGTCTTTAGGGGGGGGGGGGGGAGTGTTGCTTGTGTCTTGCTTTGCAAAGGTGTGTGCGTGTGCTTGGTTCTGGTGGCTTGTATTGTTGTCTTGCTGAGTTGTGGGCTGGGAAGTGTGGTGTCTGGTGGTCTCGGGAGGAGGGGGAGGGCGGGGGGTGTGGGGGAGGCTGTCGGACGGGGCGGGGGTGGGGGGGGGGGGGGGGATTGGGGGGAAGGGGGGGCAGTTGCTGAAATGTGCTTGGGCAACTGGGTGTTTTGAGGGTAAGGACGGGACGTTTTAAGGGTGTTTTGAGAGTGCCTTTTACGAGTGTTAAGGGAGTTGTAAGGGTGTTTTTAAAGCTTTTTATGGGTGTTTAAAGGGTTCTTTCAAGGGTCTTTCCCGGGTGTGTGACGGGTGTTTGACGCGTGTGGGTGTTCTGGGTGTTCTTAGGGTATTGAAGTAGGTGTTTATGATATTTTCCAAACGGCCTTTTGTGGGGATGTATATTGCAAGGCGTTGATAGGCCTTTTGTAGTTTTGGGTGTTTTGGTTGGGCAGTTTTTGGGGGGTACAGAGTGCTAGCTGGCTTCTCTAGAAGTTGTTTGGAGGGTCTTGGCTGAGTTTTTGAGGTTGTTCGGAGGGTCGTTTGGAGGGGTGATCGGGGGGGGGGGGGGGGTTTGTTTATTTTGTTTCTTTTGCGGTGCGGGCAAAAGGGTGTGCTTTGGAGTGGGAGGGTTGTTGGTGAAGCATGTTTGATAGGCTTCTTGTGGTGGTCTTGACTCTTTGCTGTTTCTGTTTATAAGGTCGTTGTTTGATTTTGATCTTGCTTTTTGCTTTTGTCTTTGGGGGGGGGCGGGGGGGGGGTGCGTGCGTGGGTATGCTTTTTTCTGTGTTTGTGGGATTGGCAGGTGGATTCGATAGATTCTGGACGTGTGAGGGACGGGGGGGAGGGTTAGCTGGGGTATTCTTGCTTGGGTCTTTCTTTGGAAGGGTGTGTGCGAGTGCTGGGTTCTGGTGGCTCGGATTGTTGTCTTGTTGAGTTGTGGGCTGGGGAGTGTGGTGTCTGGTGGTCTCGGGTGGAGGGGGAGGGGGGGCAGTTGCTGAAATGTGCTTGGGCCCGGGAACTGGGTGTTTTGAGGGCAAGGACGGAACGTTTTGAGGGTGTTTTGAGAGTGCTTTTCAGGAGTGTTAAGGGAGTTGCAAGGGTGGTTTAAAGCTTTTTATGGGTGTTTAAAGGGTTCTACTAAGGGTCTTTCCAGGGTGTGTTTGACGGGTGTTTGATGCGTGTGGGTGTTCTGGGTGTTCTTAGGGTATTGTAGTAGGTGTTTATGATATTTTCCAACCAGGCTTTTGTGGGGATGTATATAGTGGTTTATTGCAAGGCGTTGATAGGCATTTTGTAGTGTTGAGTGCTTTGCTTGGGCGGTTCTTTGGGGGTGCAGGCTGCCAGCCAGCTTCTCTAGCAGGTTGTCTGGAAGGGCGTTGGGTGAGTTTTGGAGGTTGTTGGGAGGGTCGGTAGGAGGGGTGCTCGGGGGGGGGGGGGGGGTGTTCAGGGCAGTTTAGGTGGTTCGTTTGGGGGTGCGGGGAAAAGGGTGTGCTGTGGAGTGGGATGCTTCTTGGTGAAGCATGTTTGGTTGGCTTGTTGTGGCGGTCTTGACTTTTGCCGTTTCTGTTTATAAGGTCGTTGTGATTCTTGCTTGGGCAAGTCTTGCTTTGCAAAGGTGTGTGTGTGTGTGTGTGTGTGTGTGTGTGCCGGGTTCTGATGGCTCGGATTGTTATCTTGTTGAGTTGTGGGCTGGGGCGTGTGCTGTCTGGTGGTAGTGGAGGGAGTGTGGGGGGGGGGGGGGGGGGGGGGGGGGGGGGGGGGGGGGGGGGGGGGGGGGGGGGGGGGAGGCATTTTGCAGTGTTGAGTGCTTTGCTTGGGCGGTTCTTTGGGGGTGCAGGCTGCCAGCCAGCTTCTCTAGCAGGTTGTCTGGAAGGGCGTTGGGTGAGTTTTGGAGGTTGTTGGGAGGGTCGGTAGGAGGGGTGCTCGGGGGGGGGGGGGGGGGGTGTTCAGGGCAGTTTAGGTGGTTCGTTTGGGGGTGCGGGGAAAAGGGTGTGCTGTGGAGTGGGATGCTTCTTGGTGAAGCATGTTTGGTTGGCTTGTTGTGGCGGTCTTGACTTTTTGCCGTTTCTGTTTATAAGGTCGTTGTTTGATGTTGCTTTGTGCTTTTGTCTTGATGGGGGGGGGGCGGGGGGGGGGGGTGCATGTGTGGGTATGCTTTTTCTGTGTTCGTGCGATTGGCAGGTGGATTGTTCTTGGATGGTGGCAAGGTTGATGGGCGGTTTGGGATTGTCCGCATGGATTTCTGGACGTGTGGGGGGGAGGGTGGGAAAGTTAGGTGGGGGATTCTTGCTTGGGCAGGTCTTGCTTTGCAAAGGTGTGTGTGTGTGTGTGTGTGTGCTGGGTTCTGATGGCTCGGATTGTTATCTTGTTGAGTTGTGGGCTGGGGCGTGTGCTGTCTGGTGGTAGTGGAGGGAGTGGGGGGGGGGGGGGGGGGGGGGGGGGGGGGGGGGGGGGGGGGGGGGGGGGGGGGGGGGGGGGGGGGGGTGGGTGTTGGGGGGAGGAGGGGCTGTTGCTGCAATGTGCTTACTGGGTGTTTTGAGGGTAAGGACGGGACGTTTTAGGGGTGTTTTGAGAGGGCATTCCAGGGGTGTTCGAGGGTGTTTGGGAGGTGTTTTAACGGTGTTTTATTGTGCGTGTTGAGAATATCTGGGTAACAGTTGCGTGGTCGCTGAACACGTCGGAGGTTGGTGATGTCGATATATCTGGAAGCCTGGCAGGTTTGCGTGCATTAGGCTGTTCTTTTTTTCTCGTTCGGATTCAATGCGTTGCTATTGGTGCGACGGTGCAGCAACTGGGACGGTGTTCTGGCCGATGAAGAGCGCAATGAGCCTCGTCGTGGCGTAGGTCTCGACGGAGACGAAGCACTTCCACTGGATGACGTTCAGGAACCTGGCGGCCATGTGCTCTAAATCTTTGGCTGTCGGGGCGCCCACTATGCTCGCCATTGCGGACCATGTGGGGATGCAGTCTGCCAGCCATGAGTATGCCAGCGCGAAGCCTGCTGCCCAGATCCTGTGGAGGCTGAGGGGAGTCAGAAGGAGGGGATCAGCCTGTGCGAGGCGCTGTACAAGAACCATTGTTGTGACGATCACACTATCTGGATCCGGCGCGAGGCGGTGCCTGTCTTTGAGGACTAGCTGGTTGTACAGGTAGTGGATGTAGGCTTTTAAGGGGATGCTGGCGGCGTGGCTGGCGATGAAGATATTGTTGTCGATCTTTGTCTTCGGGCCGTAGATCAGTGCGGGGACCTCATCGTGCGCGGTTTCCCACACCAAGCGCGGGCTAATGAGCTCTTCGGTCATGTTCGCGCAGCCGGTAGCCAGCTGCATGGCGAGCATTGTTGTTGGCAAGGAAGCTATCTGGAGCCTTCTTTGTAACTTGGTTCCGGTGCTGCTTGCTGTTTGTTTGATAGCGAGTCTGGAATCTTTGTTTGAGCCGTGCGGAGTTCGTCTTCTTGGGCGGGGGAAAGGGGAGGGGGGGGGGGGGGGTTGTTAATTCTAAACGGATTGCAATTCGAAGAGAGGGGATTGCGCTGGGGTGAGAAACTTCGGGGTCTTACTTTTGGGGTGGGACATGGAGCTGTCGAACGCTTGCGGGAGTACGTAGCATGATGTTGGGGCCGGGTCGAAGATCACGAGGCGAGACATTAGTGGGCGGCTCGAGGCGGTGAACAAGGACGTGCTTGTGCATGAAGTTCGGAGCTTCCTTTCTCGCACAATCGAGTTGTGATTGGGTCAGCTGTATTCTTGCTCCGCTGGGAAGCTGTGGTGACACGGCTCCGGCTCAGGCAGCGGCTGCTGCGACTTCTCTTGCGCCTCGTTCCGAAGTGGTTGTTGTTCGGCTGTGTTTAGAGTTCTGCGTCGACTCGCGCTGGAATGTAGACGTGACTGAGGTCGGAACCGGTTGTTCTTCATCGGCGAAGCTGGCGTGCTGCTCCAAAGCGGCCTGATTGTGGGCGTTTTTTTTTTTACCGGACGTGGTTATTTTAAAAGTTACCCTGTGGAGTTGTGAGACAAGCACCGAAGTGTGCCTCGCACCATTGTCGGTAGGCTTCGTCATAGTAGTACTCTGCTTCTTCCTCTTCTTCTTCTTCTTCCTGTTCCTCGGAATGGAGTTGAATGTCCGCAATTTGCTTTTCGATCTCCAGGATCGTGGACGTCTCCTGCAGCAACCTTGGCGGGCATGCTTTATGCGATGACTTCTTCGATATGGACTGTTGTAAAGAAACAATGGGAACCCGTGTGCATAAGGCGGCTGCATGAGCACGATCATCTTTGCGTTCTCGACGGACGTCGTGACTTTTTCGGCTTCGTCGGTGATCATCTGGTGCGTGCGTTTCTTGGCTTATGTCCGGGCGTGGGTTTTTACCTTGTGCGTTGAGTGTGGGAGAGGGTTGGGAGGGGTCGTGCCTGCAAGCCGGTGTTGATGCGAGAGCTCGGCTTGTTGGTCGAGTTGCTTCGGCTGTTATGGATCTTGTCGAACTTTTTCTTGACCTGCTCACACCGATTTTACTATTGCTCTGACAGCTTTACGTGTTTAGGGACAGAGAGCTACCAAAATATGAGGAATTCATCATGCTCGTCACGCGCCTGCTTGAAGCGCTTCCTGTCGATGTTGTTGATGTCCGACTTGATGCCGTTCTTTGTCATGTTTCCGGCCTGTTGTGAATGGCGGCTGGGCTTGCTTCAGCTCAGAATCGTCAGCGGGGTTCGAGGCCTCGGTCTTGAGGAGGGCTGCCGGGCTGCCTATTGGGGCGACGCTTGTTGAGCCTCGTGGCTGCACCGGTGCTTGTGGCGGCGGATAGCTTCCGCATCGAGCGACGGCAATTTGGACTAAGTAAATGTCTCGGTAGAGCAGGGGATGCTTGAACTGTCGTGATGCGATGCGACGCTCTGAATGCACCTTGCTTTTTGGGCACCTTCCTCACTGACTCGTGCAGATGCTTGTCGGCTCACGTGGGTCTGCGCCTGAGCGGGTTGGTCGGACTGGACAGGGAGTGCTGTTTTCGGGTTTGCTGGTACTTGCTGCAAGTGGCATCTCTGAGCTCGGCACCGTTTTCTTGAGGAAGATGGCATCGTAGATCCGCCTGGTGGGAATACCATGGTTTGTGCGTTGGCAATGTTGTTGGGCTGCAAACAAGGGAATGCAGGAGGTCCTTTGCCCGTCTCGATGCAGTTCTCGTCCGCTTGCATGGGGGATCCTGTCGTCGGAGGTGCGAAAGCAGGGTTTTGGGGGGTTCAGGGGTGATGCCAGCGGAGGGGGTGGTGGTGGCCGTCCTTTTCCCTTGCCTTTGGACACGTAGTAGGCGGCGGCCGGCGTGGATGTCAGTCCTGCGAAAAGGCTCGAGGCTAGAAGAGTCATGGTCTATGGTTTGGGGAGTGGTCGGTTGGGGGGGAACGCGGGGTTATTGCTGCTTGGGATGCGATGGTGGCTTAGGTGAGGACGTCGATCCGGCAACAGGGGTTCTTTAAGGGGGGGAGTTGAAGAGTAGTCTGAAAATCTGGTGGGCTAGTTTGGGAGGGGGTGCTCTTGAGTTTTTGGGCTTGCGCGACGTCCTCGTCCGATTCCTTTCATGTCTTCATGGATGGCGTCCTCGTCACGGATTCCTGCAGGACGCAATGATGCATTATCGTGAAGAGCATGTGTGTTTCGTGGTATTCTGGGGTGTCCTCTCCCGATGCCTTTGGCGACTTCTTCCTCGTCGCTGTCGTCGCAACTCCTGGTGTGTGCATTGTTGCTTGCGAAGCGGCGTTGTTCTGATTCTTGCGTGCTTGCGGGCAGGATTGAGGAAGCGGCGTGTGTGCTGCCCCCATGGAGAGAGGTGGGGTCGGTCTATCACGGGGGCAGTGCTCGAGCCAGCCTGCGAAGTTTGCGTCACAGCGCATGTAACTTGATGTTTTTGGTTGCACTATTTATTGTAGTTGTTTTTATTTTTCGGGGAATGCTCAGTGCAGCTGCGAGTTTGTTTGCTTCGTGGCCTGCGTGTGACTGTGTGCTTCCTGTGTCGAGTTGCGGGAGGAGTGGATGTGGAGCCTACTGCGCGGTTGCGTCGCGTTGTGTGGCGTTTGTGCAGTGTGTGACAGATTCGAGACCTGACGCTCAGAGCTTGAGGGGCTTGACCGCAGACGTTGGGAGCAGCTCTGACTGCTCCGCCTCTCTCTGAACGGAGAGGCTCTGCGGTTGTTCCCCACCCAGGTCTTTGTGGTTTGGGTGGTTGTGGCAGCTCCTGTTGAAATTGCATTTCGGGCATTTTTTTGTCTTGGTGCGACGTGCGTTGGGGGTCCTTCAGTTGAGGAACGAAACGATGTTTTGCTCAAAATTGGTTCTTGAGACGTCCTGCTTCTGGCGGATTCGTCGTTTCGGTGGCGCTGCGCGAATGGTCTGCGACCACCACGTGGCGTTATCGGGGATCACGCGTGCGTCCACGAGCAAGCGGATCTCTTGGCTGGTCGAAGTCAGGATGCCTTGTTGGAAGGCTGCTGTGCGAGCTAGCTTCACGAGATCTTTCGTTGTGACTGGCTCCGACGACTCGGAGGCGTTGAAGACCGCGTGGATGAGGTTCTTGCCTGAGAGCGTGTTCATCTCGACTTGCAAGAGGTCCGCGGTGGCGTGCACGTTGCAGGACAGCACGAGCTGGCGGTCTGGGACGCGTCGGAGTACGATGACTTCGGACCCTCTGCGTCGCTGGCGTCGCCATGCCCACCACTGGGATTGTCCGGTCTCGTAGTACCAGATCGTGGAGTCCGGAATCTTGGTGCGGAAGCTGATGCCTTCCTGTAAAGCTGGTTTCCAGACGTGGGCTGGCAGCTGCGACGCCACGTTGACCAATTCCGCGAAGGTATGCCTTCGGATTATCTCCGGCCATCGCAAGCGTGTAGTTTCGAGCATGGCTTCGTTCGTTGAGCGCATAGCTCACTCGATGTTTGCTGTGATTTATCACTTTTCGGGAGAGGGGGAAGGGTTCTTATGGACTGGAGGAGGAATGTTTGGTTTTGCTCTCTCGGGTATTTGTGCTGGTTCGTGTTTCGGTTCTTGTTGTTAATGGTCTCTTGGCGCTCTGCTTCTGGGTGGTAAGTTAGCTTGTTGGAAGAAGCGGGTGCTCTCTAGTGCAGTCTTGAACGAACGGCGACTCGTTCGTGCCGAAAGGGGCTGTACAAGACTATACGCTGAGGAGCAGCTTTAAATTGAGTATGCGTGCGTGCGCTCGTGCCACGCTAGCTGGACTTGGCTGATTTCGGTGCCGAGGTGCATGACTGTAAAACGCCGTCAGGCATGGATGCAGGTTCGACTCTCTTTTTTTTTGCAGCTGGGCGCACGTGCTCTGCAAGCTTTCGTCAGCTGATATGCTTCGTTATGTGCGCACCTACGGGACTTTTTCCATGGCGCTCAGCATTTTGCTGGGCACCTTTCCTATGCAGCACTCGCAGAGCTGCAGGACCGGCTCCTGCGCCGAGCCGCTGGTGTTCGGGTAAGAGCGTCTCTTAGTTGAAACTCGCCACTACTGCCGATGCCAGTTGCGGGGCCTTTCCGTGGATGTAGGCGTCCACCACGTTGTTGATGCAAGCGTGCTTCCTTGGCGCGTGCATCGGGGAGGGTTCGGGTGGGTCTATATCGCTTGAGATGTTGCGATTGCGTTCTGTATGATGCTTGCGACAATGAACACGAAGCCGATTATCGCGGGATTATTAAAGGATCAGGAAGAAGGAAAATACTGCAAACTGGGCCTTCGACTGCTTTGCAGTCAGGCCGTTCCAGAACTCGGCCATGAAGTGGATGGATAAGTATATGTTCCCCTCGATGATCACGGCGACGCTCACGGTCTGAGGCATGTTGCGGTGCATGCGTGTCTTTTGATACGTGATATGTGCGGCGCTGCTACGATCGGATACTTACAGACTTACAGTATCTTTGGAGTGTACTTACCCGTCCTGCCTCGGTGTCCTGTGCATCGGGCGGCACGAAGAAGAGGGACTCCACGGCTTCGTCCTGAGCAGTCGGTGCGAGTTCGTGAGACAATGAGAGAGAGAGAGAGAGAGAGAGAGAGAGAGAGAGAGAGAGAGAGAGAGAGAGAGAGAGAGAGAGAGAGAGAGAGAGAGAGAGAGAGAGAGAGAGAGAGAGAGGGAGAGATCGATCGGGAGAGGGAGAGAGGGCATTGTCCGGGCCCGCTGCGTTGTTGGTGTCGTTGTGAGTGGCGTCGCTCGTGTTTCTGCTTTGTTTGACCTGGCACGTTCTTATTGCCAATCTTTTTTCGAGCGCGCGTGCGAGGCTTGCATGGTCTGCTGTGCGGCTTGCTTGGGCGAGGGCCTGCCTCCTGAGCCTGTCGATGTGCTCCCTTGGGTTCTCGTTGTCGGGGCATGGCGTCGCGTTGTACTGCGGAGTCGAAGTATACCCTCACTGGAGTGACTAGAGCCGCAGTGCTAAGGCGTTTGCGTGCGCTCCTCCAGGCTGCGCCTCTCGAGGGGTTCAGGGGCTCAGGGTTCACGTGTTTTTTTCTTTCCTTTCTCTTTCCTTTCTCTGTCTTCTCTCTTTTTTCTCTCTGTCCTTTCCTGCTTTCTGTTTCTTTTGTTTTTCTTTCCTTTTTCTTTCCTTTCTCTTTCCTTTCACTTTCCTTTCACTTTCCCTTCGCTTCCCTTTCTCTTTCCCCTCTCTTTCCTTTCTCTTTCCTCTCGGTTTCTTTCTCTTTCGGTTTCAAGGCTGGGCCCCTCGAGGGGTCAAGAAGTTCTTGGTCTTAAGGCTGGGTCTTTCGAGGGGTCAAGGTCAAGAAGATCTCGGTTGCTAGGCAGGGCCCTTCGAGGGGTCAAGAAGTTCTGGGTCTTCAAGGCTGGGCTCCTCGATGGGTCAAGAAGATCTTGGCTTCAAGGCCGGGCTACTTGCTTTGGCGCTTTGAAGGCTGTGCAGTCTCTTGTTGGAGATCTGACGCTCAGAGCTTAAGGGGCTTGACCGCAAACGTGGGAAGCAGCTCTGACTGCTTCGCCCGCCTGCTTTCGCATGGGGGCTTTGCGGCTGTTCCCCACCCAGATCTTTGGAAAAGAGCCGTATTATGTACCTGTCCTTTCTCTTTCATTTCTCTTCCCTTTGTCTTTCCTTTCTCTTTCCTTTCTCTTTGCTGTCTCTTGCCTTTCTCTGTTCTGTTTGTTTTTGTTTTTCGTTTTTTCTTGCTTTCTCTTTCTTTTCTTTTTCCTTAGTCTTTTCTTTCTCTTTTCTTTCTTGTTTTTCTCTCTTTTCCTCTCTTTGCTTTCTGTTTTCTGTATCTTTCCTTTCTTTTTCCTTTCTCTTGTCGTTCTTTTTCCTTTCTCTTTCTTTTCTGTTTCTTTCCTCTTTCCTTTTTATTTCCTCTCTCTTGCCTTTCTTTTTCTTCTATGTTTTTTTTTCTCGTTCTTTTGTTTCTCGTTCCTTTCTGGTTTTTCTCTCTTTCCTTTCTGTTTCCTTTCTGGTTTTTCTCTGTTTCCTTTATCTTTGCTTTCCGTTTCCTTTGTGTTTCCTGTGCGTTTCATTTTTCTTTGCTTTCTCTTTACTTTTTGTTTCCTCTCTCTTTCCTGTCTCTTTCGGTTTGCAGGCTGGGCCTCTCGAGGGGTCAACAAGTTCTTGGTCGTAGGGCCGGGCCCCTGGAGGGGTCAAAAAGATCTTGCTTTCAAGGCTGGGTCTTTCGAGGGGTCAAGAAGTTCTTGGTCTCAAGGCTGGGTCTCTCAAGGGGTCAAAAAGATCTTGGTCTCAAGGCTGGGCCCCTCGAGGGGTCGAGAAGTTCTGGGTCTTCAAGGCTGGGCTCCTCGATGGGTCGAGAAGAGCTTGGTTTCGAGGCCGGGCTACTGGCTTTGGCGCTTTGAAGGCTGTGCAGTCTCTTGTTGGAGATCTGACGCTCAGAGCTTAAGGGGCTTGACCGCAAACGTGGGAAGCAGCTCTGACTGCTTCGCCCGCCTGCTTTCGCGTGGGGGCTTTGCGGCTGTTCCCCACCCAGATCTATGGGAAAGAGACGTATTATTATGTACGTGTGTAGCTTCTGCTGCGTGGAACTTTTGGAGGTCTGCCTGTTCGTTGTGCTGTTCATGAGCTGCTGCAGGTGCTTTCATTCGGCTTGCTTGTGCGCTTCTTGCTGGCTTCTTCTCTTTTCGCCGCCGCGCACGCACTGCCGCGGTCGGCGCGCTCATCTCACCCAGCGTGCGAGTTGGACCTGAGCGGACGGAGGCTTCTGGTTTTGGGGAGTCTGTGGTTGAGCTAAGGTTCGGCTACGCTCAGCTTTGACTGGTGTTGAGGCCGTGGCGAGCTTCACGCCTACCTGCAAGGTCAGACCGGCTAAGACGGGATCGTCCAGGGGATCGATCCAGCGGCCGTTGTCCGACCTCGGCTTGAAAAGGTTCTGCGGCGACTCACATTCGCTGCAGGGATTCTTCGACGTTCTGTCGATGTCTGAGCCTCGTGCCGTCTCAGCTCGTAGCCGCCGCCTGAGCGGAACAGCGCAGTTATGTACTATAGAGTCAATTCTTGTGGGCTTGCTGTCGGGACTAACACGGAAGGAGAGGCAGGCTGCGGTTGCCGTTGGCTGAGGGCCTGGCGCATCTTCACGACGCGGGCCACGATCGAGCGAAAGCTCTCGTAGTCGTGCGCCGCGTAGGTGAAGATGTACCGGCGCTCGCCCCACTGAATGAAGCTTGTGAGCTTCCTTTCCTTGGCGGTCTTTGCGGAGACTTTCGGGTGGCATAGTGTCGCATCGGGCCTGCGGGTACAGCTTGTCGTACTCGTTCTCCAGCTCGTGGTTGAGTGTGTCCTCAGGGCTGCATCTTTGCGTGTTTATGAATTGCGCTGCTAATATTGCTGCTGCCTGCAAAGATAGTCTGAGAGCTTCGCGAAGGACATCTTGCGTGGAGTGAGCTTCACGGAGCGAACTCTATCGGATGAGTGAGTATTTGGTTGCTGCCGAATCTGACCCTTTATATGCCATGCTTTGTTGCCAGTCAGTCACGCGAACTTGAATGTTCTTTGCACGAGTCATGACTGACTTTCTGATTGTCTAGTTTCACTGCGTCTCTTGAATCCACAACAGCTGCGAGATCGACTCCTCTCTGAGGGCTTTGGGGTAGGAGGTTCGAGTTCACCTGGGGCAAGCGCCACGCTATTCTGCCTGCCTGTGCCGTCGGTTGGATTCCGTTTCTATGTCTGTACTTGTAGATAGCTGGCAGCTTGCAGCGGAGACCTAACGCTCAGAGCTTAAGGGGCTTGACCGCAATCGTTGGGAGCAGCTCTGACTGCTCCGCCTGTTTGTTTGTGTTTAATTATCGTCTGAGGCCCTTGCGGTTGTTCCCCACCCAGGTCGAGCAGCGAGAACGAAAGTGCTCGTTGATTGTGTAAACTTGGGCCGTGGCGCTTTTTGGCGGAGCCAATGAGTTTCCAAAGTAACGAGTATATTGTTCTCGTGGGATACGAACATGGCAGGTGTGCTTATCTTTAGTTTCCTTGCTGCATTGCGTCGGGGTGTTGATCATCTCTTTTCCGGCTGCCTGCTGTTGTGTTTCGCAGACGTACTCACGCTACTGTAATCTAGTCCTGACTCTTTTCGTTCGGGACGTCTTCTATGTACGGTTGCATCTGATCGGGCACTTTGGCCGGCGTGCACCGCTCGCAGAACTGGAGGAACATCTCCTGCACGATTGGTTGTGCTGAGCTTGGCAGCAGATCCTAATTGTGGCATCTCGGTTGCTGAGGCGCGGGCCTCTCCGCGTTGGTGGCGCTCGACGAGCTTGCGGATGCAACACCATTGCCTGGGCGAGGCGCATGCGGCGAGTGGTTCGTGCGTGGGGTTCGTTAGCACTGCTTCTTGGTTGGCGCGCATGGTGTCATGCGTTCATGTGCTTTTGCTTGCTTTTCTCAGGCCGCGGCTGCTCCTCAGTCATCGCATCCCAAAAGGAGACCATGAACTCGAAGAGGATGACCGTGTTCCCCTCGATCACCGTTGGTACGGTCACGACCTGAGCGAAGGGGTCCATCGGTTCGGGGCCTTTTAGAGCTATTCTGAGAGGTGGGTATCTTGGAGCTGGTACTTGTTTAGGAAGACTTCTGACTTGGCTGGCCTCTTCCTGTGGGACATCCGGCGGCACGAAGCTGAAGTACTCGGCCACACGCGCCTCAAGCATGGGCAATCTGGGACGCGTAGTTCTGTGCACTCTATACTCTGTCCGGGGCCGGAGCGGAGTCAGGTAGGCTCAGCGACCGCGGAACCTGTTGTCGGGGGTCCGTCAGGGGCTCAGAGTTTGCTGTCGACGCGTTTCTGATCATGTGGCTTTGCCTGGGCACCGCGTTGAGTTTGCTTGCGTGCGCGGCGTCCCATTGCTTGGTGGCGCCCTCAGCTCGGGCTGAATCTGGCTCTGGGTTGTGAGGCTTTTTTTTTTAGAGCCAAAAAACTGCAGATGGGCTGAGCAATCAGCTAGTTGTAGGAGTCGTACTTGTTTTGGGCTTTCTTTGCAGGCTAACTGGGTCACGCGGAGGTTTGTCTGCGAACGTCTGTAAATATATTGGGTGTTTACCGGCTGACAGGGCGCTCAGGGCCTTTTTTGTCTTGAGGCTCTCCAAGGATGCATAGTGCAATCGCCTACGCACCGCAAGCGTGCAACACAATCGTCAGGTTTCGACTTCTCTGCTTGCCTCCGCTGTCGGCTGGACTCTCTTTCTGCTTGTACTTGTCGAGAGCTGGTTGCTTGCAGCGGAGACCTGACGCTCAGAGCTTAAGGGGCTTGACCGCAAGCGTTGGGAGCAGCTCTGACTGCTCCGCCTGTTGGTCTCTGCTTATTTGTCGTTTGAGGCCCTTGCGGTTGTTCCCCACCCAGGTCGAGCAGCAACAACGAAGGTGCGCGTTGGTTCATTGTGAAAATTCGGGGCCGTGGCGCTGTTTGGCGGAGCCAATGAGCTTCTAAAGTAATGACTACTGTATCGTGGGATAGCAACATGGCAGGTGTGCACATCACAACGCAACACGACGAAGCAGAATGAGACCTGAGCCCTCTTTGCTTTTGCTTCTCTGAGCATCTCCTGCGGTGCTTCACCTGCTCTCACGGTTTCCGTGGGGTTTCGGACCTGCGCTGGCAGGGGTGCAGCAATGCATCATATGCATTGTGGCATGTAAACTGCAGTGGTTCTCTGTCTTATGTTTACGTTCACTTGTTGTGTCAGCTCGAAGCCCCCTGCCTGGAGATCATTTGACTCTGTTGCCGTTGAGATCCAGGCAGGGCCTGGGCTTCGTCATGCAGCTTGTTTGGTTGCATTTTTTGTTACACGTTCTGTCGGAAATGACCCTGGGCCAGCGGCACCCATCGTCGTCCGTCGAATTCGATGATGGTGCCGTCTTCGCCTTCGCTCATCCCTGGCCTGCGAGGGAGTTCGTTGCTTGACTGGTTCAGTCGGAGGGTTGCTGAGGGCCGGGCTCGTAGTACACGTTCTGTCCGGTGGCGAAGCCTCGCCTGAGCACGAGCACTGCACGATTGCATTGGCACGTCTTGCACGGACGGGTCCTATAAACAGTGCCTAAGAGTTCGCCGAGCCCGGAGCTCTAGAACTCGGAGGTATTTCCTGCAGAGGTCCGGAACAGTGGAGCGAGGAGTGTTTCAGGCTTGGCTCTCTTGTCCCGCCTCCTCCTTGCCGCTGCGACTATGAACCGGAACTTTCTGAGGCGACGCGCGAGTGCTCCTGGCAGGTCATTCGAAGCTCCGGGATGCTTGCTGCATTGGGACTCACGCGAGAGCACGCTTGCCTAGTTTTCCTCGCGGGAGCATCTTGCAGGCTAACTCCACTCAGCTTTGTGGGTTCGAGCCGGTGCTTTCGGTTGAGGTCGAGGATTTGGGTTGTGCTTCTGATTCCGGGCTGTGCTTTAGGGTTTCCTGCGGTAGCTAGCTCTTGTCGGTCTTCCGGTGTCTCATGCAGTTTCCCGCTCACTGACGCTCAGGGCTTAAGAGGCTTGAGCACGGATTCGAAGCGCCCCTGAACACTTCACCTGTTTGGATCCGAGCCTTTGGGCTCTTCTTCAGGTTCCATGCTTGTTCCTCATCCAGTTTGCCGGGGTTCCCTTTACTGCGCTGGGTACTTTCAGGTCCGCGGTGCTTCAGTTATTTTCAGCGAAGCGCCTTCGGTTGTGCCAGGAAGTCTTCGCATCTCATTCGTTCGTAGGGCTCCTTGGTTGCAGGGGCGTCTTGATTTGGTATCTTTTGATGGCTAGGCTTTTGCTGGCTCATACTTACTGAAATCAGTCGGGTCGCGCTTTGCCGCATCTGATGTCGACTCGCTCCCACTTCCTGGCACGCGGTTGCTCGTCTTGCTGATGTTGCTCGGCCAAGTTACGAGCGGAAGCTAGCCTGTAGTCACGTCTGCAGTGCCTTACGATCCAAGCGTCGTTGGTGAGCAGGAACACCTCGGCTGTGGATTGACGGGAGTCTTTTCTGGAGCTTCACTTGTCATGCGTTCTGGATAGTTAGGGCGCAGACCAGGGCTACGATCTCGAAGGGCTCGAGAGTCGGATTCGTCCTGATGTAATCTCGCTTCAGCATCCGGTACTTCCTGGTCCTGCCGAGCTTGTTGCGGCAGCTATCATAAGAGGGCAAGGCCATGCATGAGGGTTCGATGATGTTCCTCACCTCCTCGACCTCTGCGTTCGCTTCAGGAAGGCCTCAGGAGATGCAGGCACGAACTTGGAACTCGGTTGCACCGGAAAGTTCAAGAAGCGCTGGGGTCCGTGCCGACATTGTCCTGCTTTGCAGCAGGTATGTCCGGGTCGACCGCTAGCTTTGTTTGCTCGAGCCGGTGCTTTCGGCGGCGGGTCAGTTATGAGGTCGAGGACTTGGGCCATGCTTCTGATTCTGGGCTGTGCTTTAGGGTTTCCTGCGTTAGCTTCTGTCAGTGTTCCGGTGTCTCAGGCAGTTTCCCGCTCGCTGACGCTCAGGGCTTAAGAGGCTTGAGCACGGATTCGAAGCGCCCCTGAACACTTCACCTGCTTGGATCCGATTCTTTTGGCTTCTTCAGGTTCCATGCTTGTTCCTCACCCAGCTGGAAGCCGGGGATCCTCCTGAGAACGAGCGCTGGTCCCGGTACCTTGGCGTTGGGACGACGCCAGGCCGGAGCAGTGCCTCGACTCCTGCCCGACGGAGTCCGGCCGGATCCAGTGGACGCTTTAGCCCATCGCTCCACTGTCATACTCAGAGGACTGGGCGGAAGGTGTGAGGTCCTCGTCGGCTTGAGAGTTGGCCCCAAATCCAGCCAAGGCTTGCTCGCAGCGGACCATCGCTCCTCACCTTGTGATCAGCAAGGTGCAAGCGCTCGAAGCCGACGCCGAGCCGCTTGTCAGGTAAGCATTGTTGCCACGCGCCTCTGTTACTACCTGCGGCCACGTAGCCTCGCCGCTTTACGGACGCGTGGAAGGTGCCTTCCCCGCGCCCGTCGAGGTCCGGTCAGGATTCTTGAGGGCTTTCGCGAAGACACGCTCGAGACGGAAGGTCAAGAAAGCGAGACGATCTTCCGATACCACTGGCGACGACCGGTGTTTAAAGCGGACGTCGACTCGGGCTTCCTTTGTCGAAACCCTCCCCTCTTGCAGCAGGCGATCGTCAAGAGTTTCTGCTGATGACGCGTGCTCGTGTATCTGGACGTCCGTGCACGGCACTCGGTACAAGGGGGGTTCGGCTCCTTGGCTGGCTTCGGCGGAGTCTTCTTCCGTCGAGGTCTGACTGTTTCACTCTCTTTCGCATGCCTCGCTTTGAACAACACCTTGCTTGGTATCTCTCCGGCGTTGCGCTTCACTGAGCAGCTGCCCTCCGGTTGGTCGACAGCCACGCAGGCGCGTCAACGATTGCAAATGAAACGCAGCAGCGTTACAGTGTCACCCTTCACGAGGAGCAATGCACGATTGGATGCTTAAGTGATATATACATTGCAGGCACGTCGACGCGGGTCCTGGAAGAGCTCGGCGCACGTAGTCGTCGAAGTCCTCCAGCCATGCTCGCGTCAGGAGCCTTAGTTGAAGAAGCACTTTTGTTGCACGGGTTCCGGGGTCGTGGGAGTCTTAGGCTGGTGCTCGTGCAACGCTGCTGCCATTGACACGGGCCTTTTGCGGAGCGAAATCGGAGCAGCTAGGACGAAGCGCTGAAGCAGGCATGCCATCAGGCAGCGTATCTCGAGAGCATAATCCACGTTCCAGAGGCCATTGTTTCACGGGGTTTTGGGATTTCTCCCTCGCTTAGTGTCTTGTAGACTTGCTTGCAAAGGAACGCTTTGAAGGAAGGTAAAAATCGATTGTTTCTCACCTTTGCTTATTGAAAACTTGTTGCGACTCCTTCTTGCATTATCTGAACCTCATGGGATTCTCATGCAGAAGGCTTCGGGCTCCGAATCTGATTGGTTTATCCTTCATAGGTCTTTGGGCTCCGAACCTTATTGGATTATCATTCAGCAGGGAAGAGTACATGCTAGATGGCAGGTCCACGATCCTGTTTTCGAATGCAGGCGCCCGCATTCTCCGTCAGTCGTCCGGCAACAGTTCAGGTCGGTAGATTCCTGAGTCGGGTTTTCATTGGAAATTCTCTCTCTGTTGCCGTTGGATACTGGTCGCTCCGAGGCCGGTGCTCACCATGCGGTTGTGGACGTAAGCTTTGGGCCCTCGCTTGCCTGAAAGGGAGCGTGGCAACGCAACCGGGTCGAACCGATGCAGCGGGCGTTGCACCTGAGCTCCGCGCCGACGAAGAACCTTCGAAGCTTTCGAAACTTCTTCTGATTGATGTTGAGATCCTTGAGGATTTTATCGCGCCAGACCCACCTCGCGTTCTCAGGTCCTTGGGCTCACGCAGGTGTGCGTTTGGATGCTTAAGCGATACATTGCAGGCACGTCGATGCGGGTCCTGGAAGAGCTCGGCGCACGTAGTCGTCGAAGTCCTCCAACCATAATTGCGTCAGGAGCCTTAGTCGAAGAAGGACTTTTGTTGCATGGGTTCCGGGGTCGTGGGAGTCTTAGGCTGGTGCTCGTGCAACGCTGCTGCCAGTGACATGTGCATTTTGAGGAGCGAGATCGGAGCAGCTAGGACGAAGCACTGAAGCAGGCATGCCAGCAGGCAGCGTTTCTCGAGAGCCTAATCCACGTTCAAGAGGCCACTGTTTCACGGGGTTTTGGGATTTCTTCCTCGCTTAGAGCTTGTAGACTTGCTTGCAAAGGAACGCTCTGAAGGAAGGTGTGAACGATTGTTTCTCACCTTTGCTTATCGAAGACTTGTTGCGACTACTTCTTGCCTTATCTGAACCTTATCTGATTTTCATGTAGAAGGCCTCGGGTTCGGAACCACATTGGTTTGTCATTCAGAAGGCTTTGGGTTCCGAACCTTATTGGATTGTCATTCAGCGGGCCTTGGGCTCCGAACCTTATCGGATCATCATTCGGGAGGCCTTGGGCTCCGAACCTTATTGGATTAAATATCGTTCAGCAGGGCTTGCGCTCGTACCTTTCTCTCCGAAACGACGGGGACGTCAATCTGTGCTTTCCGCAGCAGTTGCTGGGGGATTTATTGTGGGAAGAGCTCTCGAAGCGTGCTTCAGCCTACCTGATAGTTTCTTCCGGCAAGCATCGGACACACCGACGCACGGCCGCCCAGTGAGCACGTTAGCCCATCGTCTCACTGTCATGTGCCCAGACGCTGGCAGGTTGGCCAAAAGCGACCGGTCAGAAGATCTGACGTGCACGGAAGAAACTCTGCCCTGCGCAGCCGGCCAACGAAGCGCAACCGAGCACTCCGCACTCGAAAGCGTCTGTTACTCGGTTCAGGTCTCGGGCATTCTATGTGTTCACGTTGCTTGTTGTCGAATGGCCTCTGTGCTTGATCGCACTTGAACGTTTCATTGGGACAACAGGACTTCACCAGCTTCATTTCTTACAGCAGCTTCTCTGCTTCAAAGGTCCCCGGGGAAGTAGATGACCAATAGTTGCTCTGCAATACACCGTCCTAATTAAAAAATAAATGTTTCAAATCGGGTCCTTTCTAGGAGAAGAGCCCTGTTAATATAGTAGTGGATACAATAAAAAATGCAGACGAAATGTTTGGAAAGGGTTTTGTTTGGCGAGAAGGCTTCTAGGAGTTTATTAAAATTCATACCATAATGAATTTTGACAGGTGTCTGACCGGTGTCGTCCGTTGAAGTTGTTGAAGGTTATGAGTTCATGGTTTATTTAATTTATTTAATTTATTTAGTTAATTTAATTTATTTAGTTTATTTAGTTGATTTAATTTTTTTAATTTATTTAATTTATTTAATTTATTTAATCTATTTAATCTATTTAATTAATTTAATTTATTTGATTCATTTAATTTATTTAATTTATTTAATTTTTTAATTTATTTACTTTATTTAATTTATTTATGTTTTTTTAATTTATTTATTTCATTTATTTAATTTATTTATTTCATTTATTTCCTTTATTTGATTTATTTAATTTATTTAATTTATTTAATTTATTTAATGTATTTAATTCATTTAATTTGTCCGGACACCTGTGAGACCTATGCTCGGACAGGTGGCTTGATGATTGCATTTCTTCAATTGGAAATTGAATTCGTGGACACCAGTGAGACATATGTCTCGAACCCGTGTCCCGGACCTCTGTCCCCGTGACACCTGTCGGATCGGTGTTGTTCGTTGAAGTTGTTCAAGCTGTTGAATTTATGGTTCGAGTGTTTGGAGTTATTGGGTTTATGCACTCCGGACACGTGTCGGACCTATGTGAGGACAGGTGCGTCTCTATAGTGGACACCTGTGAGACATATGTGCCGAACCCGTGTCCCGGACGTCTGTCTTTGTGACAGCTGTTGGATCGGTGTCGACTGTTGCAGTTTTTGAGTTTGTGTACTCCGGACACGTGTCCGATCTATGTGCTGACAGGTGCGTCTCGGCTGATTTAATTCTGTATTGATTTGTTTAATTTATTTTAATTTATTTGGTTTATTTAATTAATTTAATTTATTTAGTTTATTGAATTAATTCAGTTTACTTAGTTTATTTAATTGATTTAATTTATTTAATTTTTTTTTAATTAATTTAATCTATGTAATTAATTTAATTTATTTGTTTCATTTAATTTATTTATTTCATTTAATTTCTTTAATTAATTTAATTCATTTAATTTATTTATTTCATTTATTTAATTTATTTATTTCATTTAATTAGTTTAATTTATTTCATTTATTTCCTTTATTTGATTTATTTAATTTATTTAATTTATTTCATGTATTTAATGTATTTAATTCATTTAATTTGTTCGGACACCTGTGAGACCCATGTTCGGACAGGTGGCTTGATGATTGCATTTCTTCAATTGGAAATTGAATTCGTGGACACCAGTGAGACATATGTCTCGAACTCGTGTTCCGGACCTCTGTCCCCGTGACACCTGTCGGATCGGTGTTGTTCGTTGAAGTTGTTCAAGCTGTTTAATTTATGGTTCGAGTGTTTGGAGTTATTGAGTTTATGCACTCCGGACAGGTGTCGGACCTATGTGAGGACGGGTGCGTCTCTACAGTGGACACCTGTGAGACATATGTGCCGAACCCGTGTCCCGGACGTCTGTCCTTGTGACAGCTGTTGGACCGGTGTCGACTGTTGAAGTTGAACCTTTACTTTGTGGTTCGAGTGCGTGGAGTTTTTGAGTTTATGCACTCCGGACACCTGTGAGACCTATGTTCGGACAGGTGGCTTGATGATGGCATTTCTTCAATTGGAAATTGAACTTGTGGACACCTGTGAGACATGTGTTCCGAACCCGGGTCTCGGATCTCTGTCCCTGTGACACCTGTCGGATCGGTGTTGCCCGTTGAAGTTGTTCGATTCATGCTTCTGAGTTTATGGTTCGAGCCTTCGGCGATTTTTGCTTTATGCATTCTGGACAGGTGTCAGACCTATGTGCGGACAGGTGTGTTTCCGTTGATTTCATTCTTGAAAGCAGCTTGCTTGATTCTTGCATTTCTTCAATTGATGTCTGAAAAAAAAAAGTGGACACCAGTGAGACATATGTGCCGTACCCGTGTCCCGGACCTCTGTCCCTGCGACACCTCTCGGATCGCTGTAGCCCGTTGAAGTTGTTCGATTTTTTGAGTTTATGGTTCGAGTGCTTGGAATTTTTGAGTTAATGCACTCCGGACACGTGTGAGACCTATGTGAGGAGAGGTGCGTCTCTGTAGTGGACACCTGTGAGACATATGTGCCGAACCCGTGTCCCGGACGTCTGTCCTTGTGACAGCTGTTGCATCGGCGTCGACCGTTGAAGTTTTTATGTTTTTGAGTTGAGAGTCGAAGTGCTTGAAGTTTCGGGCTTATGCATTTTGGACAGGTGTGAGACCTATGTGCGGACAGGAGTGTCTCGGTTGATTTCATTCTTGAAAGCAACTTGCTTGATTATTGCATTTCTTCAATTGGTATTTGAATTAGTGGACACCAGTGAGACATATGTGCCGAACCTGTGTCCTGGACTTCTCTCCGGACACGTGTGAGACCTATGTGCGGACAGGTGCGTCTTGGTTGATTCCGTTCTTGAAAGCAACCTGCTTGATGATTGCATTTCTTCAATTGGAAAATGAGTGGACACCAGTGAGACATGTGTCTCGAACCCGCGTCCCGGAATTCTGTCACCGTGACACCTGTCGGGTCGGTGTTGTCCGTTGAAGTTGTTCAACTTTTGAGGTAAAATTCCTACCATAACGAATTTTGACACCTGTCGGATCGGGGTGCACCGTTAAAGTTGTTGAGTCTTTTAGTTTGTGGTTCAAGTGTTTCCAGTTTTTTTAGTTTATGCACCCCGGACACGTGTGAGACCTATGTGCGGACAGCTGCGTCTCGGTTGACTTCAGTGTTCAAAGCAACTTGCTTGATCAATGCGTTTCTTTCAATTGGTAATTGAATTAGTGCACACCAGTGAGACATATGTGCGGTACCCGTGTCCCTGTGACACCTGTCGGATCGGTGTTGCTGCCCGTTGAAGTTGTTCTGGTTCGAGTGTTTTTGGAGTTATTGAGTTTATGCACTCCGGACACGTGTGAGACCTATGTGCGGACAGGTGCGTCTCTATAGAGGACACCTGTTTATTGTTCAAAACCGTGCTTGTTATGAAATGTCATGTCGTGTTTGAGCACTTCAAGCATGACACAATCTTCATCAAGCAACATGCATTCTGCTCACATCACTTGCTCTCGTTCGAATCTTTTCACGTTGTGGGGAAACAGTACCGAGCACGGCTAGTTGGATCTCGATCCCTCCTGTAAGACCCAAGACTGTTGTTGAGTCTCGAAATGTCCTGTGAGACACAGGGCTCCTTTCCCCTGCGAGAGGAAACTAGGGCTAACTCACGGTCTCTCACAAGTTCGGCCTAAGTGTGACGGCCTGAACAGGATATCCATGTGGTTCAGAACGACAGTTCAAGAAGTTTCTGGCTGTCTCTGAGAGCTTGACGAGGCAGCTTCACTCGGTTGCTCTAAGGCAGGTGCAGGGTTCACAAACTGCCACTGAGACTGGCGAGCCGCAACAGCCTCCTGTTGCCGCATCTCACGGTCTGCCATGAGGTCGTCCAATACCTCAGCCACCTTCATGAGGGAATCCATATTCAAAGAGTGAAGCCACACCCGAAAATCATTGAGCTGATCGCGCGTCAACGACCGCGCCATGAGAATGCTGAGAAAAGTACAGCGATGAAAAGAACGAGACTCGAGCCTGGTCCCTTACCGGATATTCGTGTGCACATGAGTCCTCTCCTGACATGGTTGCAAGAACGTTTACGTTAGTCTCCAAGGGTGGCGAGGGTGGGTTTTTCGAAAACAATCTATCAGCTTCTAAGAGCACTTTCCGGGCATCCTGCCCTTTGAGAGGTCCCGCTGCGACGGGTGTATAAGTAAATACAAATCCTGCATGAACAAGCATAAAACTGATCAAGCATTAGAAATAAGTTGTGCAAAAAGGCAAGCACTGAAACAACAATCAAATGTTTTGTTCACCACAACATTTTGATGTTGTTTCCTTTGAACAATAAAGCTCTATCTTCTCCAGGCATTCGAAGAACGATACTTATTGTTCAAAACCGTGCTTGTTATGAAATGTCATGTCGTGTTTGAGCACTTCAAGCATGACACAATCTTCATCAAGCAACATGCATTCTGCTCACATCACTTGCTCTCGTTCGAATCTTTTCACGTTGTGGGGAAACAGTACCGAGCACGGCTAGTTGGATCTCGATCCCTCCTGTAAGACCCAAGACTGTTGTTGAGTCTCGAAATGTCCTGTGAGACACAGGGCTCCTTTCCCCATTCACCTGAGCCGTGTGTCAAACCTTCAGTTTCGAGGCCCTCTTCACAATCGCCGAAACGATCCTCCTCGCTTCATGCGATTCGTCCTTGAATCCTAACTTCCTAACCAAATCAAGTTGGAACCTCGAAGGTTGATCTGCAAGATTTGCTGGGGAGGCAACTCTTGCATACCACGGTAGAAATCCGTGAACATATTCCAGGAAGTTTGCTTCATCCACCAACATTCCAGCAACTCCTTTCTTAGCAGATCCTGAGATGTAGGCGTGACGGGCCGCATCATTGTCGAGGTAGATGATTACCCCAGTTCCAGCAGTCGCTCCATGCTGGGAATACGATTCAGCAAAGGCTGCAGTCTGGCCTGTTAGCAACTTCAAACCAACCAAAACCCCAAGCATTTCCAGCTCATAGATAATGGTTTGTTCGTCCTCCGCAGATAACACTTGAGTCTGGATTTCCGAGATTGGCATACTGAAGAATGACAGCGCTGTCCCACTCCCCGTAAGGAGCACACCACCTAATCCACCAGACCTTGTTTCGGTTTCGAAGGCTGCATCGGTGAGTATCATAAACGATCTGCACGACACCTGTCCCACTAGCCTGGGTTGCGCAGCGTCTAAGAACTTGCAGAACTCTTCCAAAAGGTCTTTAGTGTATCCCGGAATTTTCCGCCTCCCACCATAGGCATGTCTCGTGATCTCAACCAGACACCTCCTGCCTAACCTTCCGAAGAATTGAGCTTGTGCGAACTGTAATCGGCCCCTCAGTTGCAGGGCCTCCTTCTGACCCATCAAACCATTCTCCAGGTGACCTCTGATGGCTGTGACCAACTCTCGACGCCTTCGTTCGGTGTTCTTAACTTTCAGGACCCCTGTCCCTGTTTGGTCCAGCTCAAACAAAACGCCCAAAGCTTCGAAACTTGTGCTCCACTCCGTAGTCTTGTCTGTTGACAACTTCCAACCCAACAGTTTCATGACCTCATCAAAGGTATGCCCACATGAACTCCTGTCGCCGCTCAATGCGAGGAGAACAAAGTCGTCAAAGTAATTCGTCGTAGGGATTCTGGCTCCTTCCACCAGGATCGTCCAAAGAGCCCTTGCAACCCTCAAGAAGAAGTATACTGCTTTCGTGGATCCAAAAGGTACCGCCAGTTGCTGGAATAATTTGGGCTTCCCCTCGATCGGGTCGTACACTGCTAAGTACGAAAATCTTAAACTCTCATCTGAAATGGCCAACTGTCGATATGCGCTTTTCAGGTCAGCCGTCTTCCCGAAGAGTTCCAACAGTCCCTTTTTCCTAGCTGCCTTCGATAGCTTGGTAATTAGGAGTGCGATCTCGTCAATTGAATGTGTAACAGGTTTCTCGGAGACGGTAACCGTGTCGTTAATGAGACTGGAAGAGTAGTTGTCAATAGGTCTGAGTTTACCTCCCTGCATCAGAGGGAAACGGGAACTCACCAAACAGCCTTTGGGGAGATGGCTAACATCGAAAGGTCCAGCGAGGTGACCCTTCTCAACCTCCTCTAACGTTTTCTCCCACAACAACGTGTCCATGTTTCTGTCACCACTGGATATTGTCCTGTCGAAAATCTGTCCACACACCTGGTCGGACATGTCCACAAGTTGTTCAATGTCCATCCTGGCTGGCTTCAGTTTCGCATCCAACACTCCTGTCACTGGGATAGGGCCTGTGAGGGTGGCTCCCTGGATGAGCTCCTGCACCACACCCATATCATCATATTGAATGTCTTGAAGCATTTCTTGGAAGAGGAGAATACGTTTCGGTCCGAGGATCGCTCCTCGATGGGTGGACATACCAGCCTTCAGCTCTGCCTCCTCTGGCTCCAGTTCTTTGGCTCTTCTAGCCCATTTCTCAAGGTAAAACTTTCTCTGGGATCTCACCGAACCTGGACGATGTACAAGTTGCTCTATCAACTTCTCCAGTGGTTTGTTGCATTTAGACAGCTGATGATAAGGGTGTCCTAGCTTTGCTGCCTTGCCAATAAATTCAATCGGATCCCAAGGAATCCCCACCCTCAGCACTGAGGCACCGTCCAGTTGCTGCATTTCCTGCTGAAGTTGCGGGCTCAAGTTCCCCCCTGCCTGAGTCCGCGACAGAAGCTGGGAATCCACCGGCAGGGCGGCCATCCCCGGCAACACACGGATGCCATCCGGAATCCGCCATTCCTGCTTGAGACGCTTGCGTCCTGAGAAAGGATCCTCAATCACTGATCTAGGCAGCAGCACATAGACGACCACCTTCCATTCCGGCATGACCTCATTCAAGTGCCCCCGAGGTTGATGCATGGCCGACACTCGAATGGCCTTATTGGCCAAAGAAGGGTTTTGGCACAAAAGTTCTCTCGCTGTAACGCCAGCCGCGAAGACCTCAGCCAAAGCAGTCGCAAAACCACGGGGGTAGGCCCCTGAGGAGGTATCCAGTGTTGTCGACTTCCCTGCCGGTTCTCGCCCTTCGCGCCTAATCGTGGTAATTTCAGGAAGGTTCGACATCACAAAACTCCGCTGCTGACTCGCAGGGACCCAGCATCCCCAGTCCACTTCGACCCAATGGGGTGCTTGCTGAGCGTCTGGAAGTTGGTTCAAATTATCCCAAAATGGGGACTTGCAAGAGCCTTCTACTACTAACGGCAAGTCCCTGTCGAGGCATCCATTGATAACCGCGAAAACAAATGCCGCAGAGATGGGGTCCAAGGTGAGCTTTGGTATGCAAATCAGCACCCCCGCAATTTTTCGTTTGTCCAACCAAGTAAGAACAGAATCACAAGCTGTCCGAGAGGACAGGTCCATTTGCAAAACAGGTGCCATAGCGGACTTGTGTTTAACACGATCCACTCCATAAGCAAAATAACCCTGCGCGAGTAAAGCTGCAGCCACACGGGCCTGCCCAGCAAAACATTGAAGGATCGCACGGGTAGGTCCCCCGTGCTGTTCATTCGAGACAACTTGTTGCGGCTCTGTAGCCAAAGAACACTGCTCGCTCCGAGAAGATGTCTCCTCGCCGGTCTGGAAAATATTGAAGCCGTCGAAAAAGAACATTGAATGTCACATGCACAACCTTCGGCAACCCCAACTGCAGATACGGGTTCCAATCCCGCACCTGAAGGTAAGGCCCCCATACCGACCTCCTGGTTCAGAGCAGAGGTGACTCCACTAACGGATTCATCCTGGGGAACCATCTCAACATCCTGAGCCAGCGAAGTCTCATCGAGACCAGGATCACCTAGTCACAGCTTTTTAGGCTTCAGTGGGCACTTGGTGACCGGGTGATCACCACCACACTTGTAAATGATGCAACCATGATCACCCCTCTGACAGTTGGCGTCCGTGCATCCGCCGAGGTTAAAACCATAGCAGACCTTGTTGCCCTTCTTGTTCCATGCGGACGCTCCCTGGTAACGTAGGCCCTCGGGTAGCCATTCCGACTTGCCAGCCCCGTAACCTTTCCCTATGCCAGCCTTCTCCTTGCCCTTGAGTGAGGGTTTGCCCTTTCCTGACCATGACTCGGAGCCCCTGGGGCTCCAAAAGGACTTCCCCTTGCCCGGCTTACCTTTGTTCGGAGCATGCTCGTACGGATGACTACGGTTGCCTTTTCCCAATCGCGACTTTCCTCCACCTTCAAAATCCCCCAAAGGAAGGAGCGCAACGATCAAATCATAATCCTGCAGCACCGAAGAAATCCTGGCATCCAAAGGCAAAGTCCCCGATGCATCTGCGCGAACCTCTGCTCCTGCCTCGGACATCTTTGCGAACGCCAACTTGTCAGCTCGCAGAATCTGCCTCAAGGAAACCTTACGGTAACCTTGTTGAGCTGGTTTGGTGAGGTACTTGAAAAGCGAGGAAACGTAGGCCTCGTGCTTGTCCCAACTAATCAGCCTGGCGAATGCATATGCAACTCCCCGTCTTCTAAGGGCGTTTAACACCTGGAGGGATCCCTCTATATCACGATCTTCCATACCAGAAGACTCCGTAACTTTGAGTTTTCCCCCTTCGAGGGAGAGGCTGGTGGTCAACGGCTTCACGTTCTGAACTTCCTCCTCGCGGCTGTGGCATTTTTCCGGGCCAATATACTTAAGGCATCGGTTTTCCCACTGCTGAACGGTCATGTCCAACAAGGCGTGACTAGGCTCCAACTGGCCAGTCAGGGAAATCCCCGAAAGCTGAGTGCGCAACTGGTCCATGCGTGCATTACGCTCAGCGAGTCCCACCTTCTTAGGTGCAACACCCTCGGACGGTTCTGCCATGTCCTTAAGGGAGGCCACCAACATCGTCTGGGCCTCAAGAATCAACCGTCTCAGTGATGCCTTCTCGCCCACCGTAAGGTCTGCCAGTACTGCTGTGCTCCATGTATCGAAATCCGATTGAGCCAGGAGTTGCCCCGGCTGGCCCACGCAAAAGGCCAGCTGAGCCAAGGTTTTGACCCCTTTGGCAGTTAGTGCATCAACGACCCGCTTGGTTAACAAAATTTCCTCTGCTCTCTGAAGGAAGTAAGGGGCCGAGTCCACTGAACTTGTCATGGCCGCTACAAGCTGTACGAGCCAAACAAACACTCACAAACAGAGACATCACACCCGAGTCTGCGAGCTAGCATGACGGCAAACTCACCCTGCTGTTTTCCAACTACGCTCGTACTCACCACTTCTCCATTAGGGGAAATTGGCTCTAAGAGAAACATTTAGAACACTGTGGGTAAGCATGTGCCCTGACCATAGGGACTCGGCGGTAGTGATCTCCAAAAGCTCTACCGCACAAAAACAAAGCAGACCCAAGTGTGGTTCTGTGCAAGACCTGACTTGTAGGGTGAGCCCAGTACGAGGGGCTCTCCGAATTATCCTCCTCCGAATCGGAAGCATCCGAAACTACAGCCAAAGCAGCGTCCTGATCGTCGGGCGTGTCCCCCTGACTGGTTTCATCATCTCCAGGTGCAACCGCCGCAGACTCCATGATCTTTTGACGGTTCCAGCCTTGAGCAAAATGGCCGCTCCTAGTTTGGTCAGGAAAAAATTTTCCTGACGCAACCGCTTCCAGGATAATGATGTACTCGCGCAACGCAGCACTCTGCAGCTCCCGACCGTACACCGCGTCTGATCCTGTGGCAGCGTCAGCGTGATGACCAAGAACGCGCTTAGTCTCCCTCAGCATGCCGAATTTGGAGCACCATACGAGGGTGGTCGCCTTGAGAGAATGACTAGACAATGGCTTTTCTGAATCAGGACGAGGGAGTAGAAAACGCAGCCAGCGAGTCACTTCACTAGATGACAGGGGGTCCGAAGACCAACTACCATCAGGCCGAGGGGCCGGCAGGAAAGGGACATCAATCCCATCATTCGGCAACCCAGCTTCATCTCTCAACTCCAGCAGTAGTTGTCCCAACGGGACTTTAGCAATACCAATTCCCGGAATCACCAAAGGAAGGATTCGGCGTTGCTGAGCATCAAGCCGTGAAGTTTTATGGTAGAGGGTACCTAGTTCAATGAAACCGTGACTCCAGTCCGCGCCACTCTTGTCAATAATCAAAGGTTGAATACAACGAACATCAGAAGCTCTAGCTCTGCCATAAAGCATGGCCAGAAAATGAACTGCACCACATCTATCAATAAGGGAGATGCCCTCGTCCTGAGCGATTGCATGCAGCTGTAACACCTCGTGTACTTGCAGAGGGGGAGCCGGGTCCCAAGGACTCTTGTTGGCCAGAGCTTTAGCCACCAGTCCGTTGACACGTGCGCTTTGAAAAACTTCAAGTCGTACCCGTAATCCCAGGGCATGATAACTCCATTTGATGGCCTTTAGACATGTATCCAAAGTGGTGGCAGCCGTTCGGGGCAGCTTCAAGACGCAGTTGACAAAAGACCAAACGACCTTTTCAGGAAAAGGAGGAAGGTTCCCTGACTTCACCAGCCATTCACAAAAAGTACGAATTGGCCCCACATGTTTCAAAACTGTGGCTGGGGATTTGCCAGCCAGAATCGCCTGCAATGAGTCCTGACCAGTCTCTGTATCATCCTCCATGAGAGTGCACAAGTCAAAGAAACTAGCAAAGGATTGGAGCAAGAGCAAAACCTTCTGATAAGCTTCGTGCTGACGGTCTCGCGAGCTCGCTCCCCGACGGGCCTTAACTGCACGAGTCCAGGCCTGGCAATGCGACGTTGCTGTATCTACTATACTTGTCGAAGACTGCGTGCCAGCTGTTAAGGCGGTCATCGGTTGTGTTCTCCCGCCCTGATAAGGCACGCCCAACCCTTGAGGGAACATCGCCTTCATCGGGTCAAAAATGCATAACATGCTAGGCTGTTCCCAAGGCTGGCTGGGCAAAGCTGATCGTGCATGGATCTGGTTACGAAAGAACAATTCAGCCTCGCTGGAGCTGGGGTCTCGACCGGACATGACGAGGAATACCCATCAGTCAATCCCCAGATGCTACATGAATACTGAGCCGATCCATCACAAAACAACAAAGTGAGTTCTCCCTGGTGGGCATTGGATGCACATGCAGCGACACAACAGTCACGTGTGCAAACACTCACATGTGCAAATTGAATTGTTTCCGATCTGCCTGATCGCTGCATCCTGTGCTGTTCATACTAAGGGTCCGGCTCACCCTGTCAGCGAGGCCACCCCACTGCTATGCCGCGAAGCACCACATGCTTGGGCGAGAGCAGAAAATGCTCACCCGAGCGTACCGAGCCCGCGTCTCTGCATGCAGAGTGGAGGTAATCGTGCCCACCTTCCACCTGAGGAGTGGGCCCCGGGAGCTCGGCTTCCACCACCAACATAGCCCCTCCGAGGGACTTAGCCCGGCTCGCTGTCTTCTTCACAGCAGCCACCATGGACTCTTTCGAGAAACCCACGAGGGCACCCCGAGCCGAAAATCCATAAGCCGGGAAGCCGTCTTCACGATTGTCCCCCACAGTGATTTCTCCACATTGGGCCACGCCAATCACCGAGGCAAAACTTGTGCCATGACACATCGTGGCCTGGCTGGCATAGTTGGGGTCATGGACAAAACTCGGCCCCTTGATGTTGCATCCCACGAACAAAACGTTCTGGCCCGGGACATCGAAAGTGAACATCTCCGGCCCAACCTTTTGGGCAAGATCACCATCGCCCTCCAAGGGACGTCCGTAGTGCCGGAAGGCCCCCATAATCGTGGCCATTCTGCCAGCAACTGCATCAGGCACCGAAAGGTGGGACATATGGGGCTTGTACTCCGAGGCCTCGGCAAATTGGGCCGCGATCTTGCTCCACGGGTACTTCCACCAGGGCTCAAGCTGTCCCTTCTCGACCAACTCCCGTGCGCTGAGGGGTCGATCCGTGGCAGCCCAAGCTGCCGTGTTGGCTGACTCCCATAGGGCTTTGAGGTACTCCCCATCATCAGCTTCTTCATCCTCCAGGGAAAGCTCCTCTTGTTTTGCCTTATCGGCAGCTGCCTTTCTGGCTTCGGCCGCCTTGATCTCTTCAGGTGTGGCCTCCTTAACATCATAACTTTCGGCAGGCCGTTCCTGATGCTTGCTTTTCTTCCAATTCTCACTCTGCCACTTGTTCCACGGCCGGTGGGGTTTCTTCCATTGAGGCTGAGACTTCCAACTGTCTCTCCAACTGGAGGGTGTCTCTTGCACATTGGCCCCTGGCCCGATCAAGGCCGGTTGCTGCATCACCGGCACCTGTTGCCATACATGCCCTGGGCTTGCCATAGGCAAAGCGGGTGGTGGTGGCATGTGAGGTGGCGCCGTTTCGCGGCGGGGTGGGGTGCTCCTCCTGGACCCACGCCGACCCCTTGAACGATCTCTCGTTCGCTCTCTTGAGCGCGAGTCTGAGCTGCTACGGCGCCTACGGCGTCTGCCCCGGGAATCCGTCCCAAAAGGTGGCATCAAAGGCCATGGGTACATCTGACCCACCAGGCACCTGCCTTCGTGTCACAGGTTCCGTGCTCCTGCACAAAAATGCCCCGGCGAGTGTCGCCACGAACTAAGATTTTGGGCCAAAGAAAAACAAATAATGCACGAACACTTGCTGCAATGACCACATCTGTGCCTACCACCGATACTCTGCGGTGCTGATCCTTCCTTTCCATGTTGATACACGTCACGTGGCTGCGCGGCCCTTCTTGGCCAGCCCTCTTGGGCTCTATACTTCTCGTAAGAGCACTTCTGGCTCGAGCTTTCGGCTCAGGTCGAAAAGACGACCTAGGTCGTGTGATCAAGCTTGCACAGAAAAACAAGTCCCAAAACGATTCTCCAACACTGTACTACATCTCGATGCACAGACGTCTGTCATTTGTCGTGAGGTTACCAAACAAACGCACTTCTCCTCTAACCAAAACAAAGTACCCAACAAGAAGCCTCGACAACAGGCAACTAGGCCCGAGGCGAGACTTGCAACCGAATGCATCAAGCACACTGAGCTCAGGGCCGCCAACATCGCAGACGCCACGATCCCACGGTATTACAGGTATCCTGATGTTAACCAGAACAACATGAGTAAAAAGATCTCTACAGTGCTCCAACATATAAGGTTTGCCAGCATTCAGCCAAAGTCAAAACGATGCGCTGTTTTCTCTTGTCCTGTCTGACAAGGTTTCGTCTATTGACAGTCACATCTGTCTCGAATTCACCAGTCATGGTGAGTATGGGCCAGGCCTCCGGCCAGGCCTAAAATGCCTCATGCGAATCGCTAACGATGGGAACTGAGGTGGAGGCACGGGCTCCCGGTTGTACATCCTGATCCCCGCGATCGTCAGGGACCACACCATCATGTCTGCATGAAGTCGGAATGACTCCTGAAGGTGCCTAAGTAAATCAAACTGCAGCTCAACCATGTGTCGCAAAGCGTGGATCGCCTGAAAGAGCTGTTCGACATCACAGCCAAGAGCTGACGTTGATGTCTGTTGCTGACTCTGAAACGTCAAAAACGACTCGCGAGCCTTGCGAATGTCACCTTCCAAAGATGCAATGTGTTGTAAACATCGGCGAAGACGAGAATGATGTTCCATAATTTTCGTATCAATCTCCCACAAAGCAACTCTATCATATTCACAGAAGCTGAAAGGACGATCTGCATGAGTTTCCACAGTGGAGTCTTCCATGGGATGATTCTCATCAATATGACGGGCTAACGAATCCCTGAGGGCAGTCATAAGTACCAACCCCCTGAAGCACTTCGAGCCTCAAAGAAAAGCACAAGGTGTAAAACACGTGTCCCTGCTCCACATAAAAACTGTGGAAAGAAATGAGCAGCACTCAGGGCCCGGCTCATACTGTCTCCAGCTCATGGAAAAAGAGCATGGAAAGCTGATCGAAAACGTCTCACGAACGACTCCAGCCAAGATAAGCGTGCATCACTTTGTTGAACACGTGCTTCTAACACACGCAAGCGACTGAATATGTCTTCAAGGGCTCGACTGAGTTCGCCAAGTTCATCTTGATGCCTTTCACACATAGCATGCACATCAACCACATGCCGATGCACCAAACTGACTGTGCCAGTCCCACTAGAGGACGGTGTCTGGGGCTCCGAAGCTGTACCATCTGCCATGGCTCAAGCTAACCCCCTTTTTCGAAAACAATCTATCAGCTTCTAAGAGCACTTTCCGGGCATCCTGCCCTTTGAGAGGTCCCGCTGCGACGGGTGTATAAGTAAATACAAATCCTGCATGAACAAGCATAAAACTGATCAAGCATTAGAAATAAGTTGTGCAAAAAGGCAAGCACTGAAACAACAATCAAATGTTTTGTTCACCACAACATTTTGATGTTGTTTCCTTTGAACAATAAAGCTCTATCTTCTCCAGGCATTCGAAGAACGATACGAGACATATGTGCCGAACCCGTGTGCCGGACGTCTGTCCTCGTGACAGCTGTCGGATCGGTGTTGACTGTTGAAGCTGTTTATATTTTTTTAGTTTTTGGTCGAAGTGCTTGAAGTTTTTGGCTTATGCATTCCGGACAGGTGTGAGACCTATGTTTGGACAGGCGTGTCTCGGTCGATTCCATTTTGAAAGCAACTTGCTTGATTATCGCATTTCTTCAATTGGTAATCGAATTAGTGGACACCAGTGAGACATATGTGCCGAACCTGTCATGGACTTCTTTGCGAACACGTGGGAAACTTGTGTGCGGACATTTTTTCCTTTCTTGAAAGCAACTTGCTTGATGATTGCATTTCTTCAATTGCAAATTGAGTTAGTGGACACCAGTGAGACATATGTGCCAAACCTGTGTCCTGGACTTCTCTCCGGACACGTGTGAGACCTATGTGCGGACAGGTGCGTCTTGGTTGATTCCATTCTCGAAAGCAACTTGCTTGATGATTGCATTTCTTCAATTGGAAAATGAGTGGACACCAGTGAGACATATGTCTCGAACCCGTGTCCCGGACTTCTGTCACCGTGACACCTGTCGGGTCGGTGTTGTCCGTTGAAGTTGTTCAACTTTTGAGGTAAAATTCCTACCATAACGAATTTTGACACCTGTCGGATCGGGGTGCACCGTTAAAGTTGTTGAGTTTTTGAGTTTGTGGTTCAAGTGTTTCCAGTTTTTTTAGTTTATGCACCCCGGACACGTGTGAGACCTATGTGCAGACAGCTGCGTCTCGGTTGACTTCAGTGTTCAAAGCAACTTGCTTGATCATTGCGTTTCTTTCAATTGCTAATTGAATTAGTGCACACCAGTGAGACATATGTGCGGTACCCGTGTCCCGGACCTCCGTCCCTGTGACACCTGTCGGATCGGTGTTGCTGCCCGTTGAAGTTGTTCAAGCTTTTGAGCTAATGGTTCGAGTGTTTTTGGAGTTATTGAGTTTATGCACTCCGGACACGTGTGAGACCTATGTGCGGACAGGTGCGTTTCTATAGAGGACACCTGTGAGACATATGTGCCGAACCCGTGTGCCGGACGTCTGTCCTCGTGACAGCTGTCGGATCGGTGTCGACTGTTGAAGCTGTTTATGTTTTTTGAGTTTTTGGTCGAAGTGCTTGAAGTTTTTGGCTTATGCATTCCGGACAGGTGTGAGACCTATGTTTGGACGGGCGTGTCTCGGTCGATTCCATTTTGAAAGCAACTTGCTTGATTATCGCATTTCTTCAAGTGGTAATCGAATTAGTGGACACCAGTGAGACATATGTGCCGAACCTGTGTCATGGACTTCTTTGCGAACACGTGCGAAACTTGTGTGCGGGCATTTTTTCCTTTCTTGAAAGCAACTTGCTTGATGATTGCATTTCTTCAGTTGCAAATTGAATTAGTGGACACCAGTGAGACATATGTGCGGGACCTGTGTCCTGGACTTCTCTTCGGACACGTGTGAGACCTATGTGCGGACAGGTGCGTCTTGGTTGATTCCATTCTCGAAAGCAACTTGCTTGATGATTGCATTTCTTCAATTGGAAAATGAGTGGACACCAGTGAGACATATGTCTCGAACCCGTGTCCCGGACCTCGGTCCCTGTGACACCAGAGGTCGACAGCTGTGAGACATATGTGCCGAACCCGTGTTCCGGACCCTTTCGTGTGTGACACCTGTCGGATCGGTGTTGACTGTTGAAGGTGTTGGAGTTCATGCATTAAGTGTTTCAAGTTTTTGAGTTTATGACATCCGGACAGGTGTGAGACCTATGTGCGGGCAAAAGGCAAGAGAAAGTAAAGAGAAAGGAAAGAGACGGTTGAGAGAAAGGAAAGAGAAAGGACAGAGAAAGGAAAGAGGCAGAAAAGAGACAGGAAAGCGAGAGGAAAGAGAAAGGAAAGAGAAAGGAAGGAGAAAGGAAAGAGAAAGGAAAGAGAAAGGAAAGAGAAAGGAAAGAGAAAAGAATGATAAAGGAAATAGAAAGGAAAGAGAACGGAAGGAAAGAGGAAAGAGAAAAGAAAGAGAAAAGACAGTGAAAGGAAAGAGAAAGGAAAGAGAAAGTAAAGAGAAAGGAAAGATAAAGGAAAGAGAAAAAACAGAGAAAGGAAAGACAAAGGAAAGAGAAAGGAAACAGAAAGGATAGAGAACGGAAAGAGATAGGAAAGAGAAAGGAAAGAGCAAGGAAAGAGAAAGGAAAGAGATAGGAATGAGAAAGGAAGGAAGTTTTTGAGTTTATGACATCCGGACATGAGACCTATGTGCGGGCAACAGGCAAGAGAAAGGAAAGAGAAAGGAAAAAGACGGTAGAGAGAAAGGAAAGAGAAAAGACATAGAAAGGAAAGAGAAAGGAAAGAGAAAGGAAAGAGAAAGGAAAGCGAGAAGAAAGAGAAAGGAAAGAGAGAGGAAGGAGAAAGGAAAGAGAGAGGAAAGAGAAAGGAAAGAGAAAGGACAGAGACAAGAAATATAAAGGAAAGAGAAAGGAAAGAGAAAGGAAAGAAAAAGGAAAGAGAAAGGCAAGAGAAGAGAAAGTGAAAGGAAAGAGAAAATAAAGAGAAAGGAAAGAGAAAGGAAAGATACAGGAAAGAGAAAGCAAGGAGACAGGAAAGAGAAAGGAAAGCGAAAGGAAAGAGAAAGGAAAGAGAAAGGAAAGAGAAAGGAAAGAGAAAGGAAAGAGAAAGGAATCCAAAGCGTCAGTGGCCAGTAGAGAGGCTTAACACAGTAAACAATTGTTTAGCGCGGTCGATACACTTGAAACCTCCCCCCCTCCGTGACAAACCGCAACGATCCAGGAAACAGCTAATCGCACAACTCAAGATTGCATGTAGACTTGCATTCACAAGGATGCATTTTCGGACATTTTGCAAGCGAGATCGTTCCTCTCAGTCGTCCTCCGGCGGGTCGTACATACCAGAAGACCTCGGAATTTGATTTCTCAGATATGTTCATGTGGGTATTTACGAGTTTGAGGTGCTGACACTTCATCGTCGGAGGAGTCGTTGTTGGACGCAGTGGACCTGGAACGTGTAGTCAAGCACACAAAAACAAATAGTGCCTGACACATCCATCCTTTGAGTTCCTGACTCTGCGAGACGCACGAGGTTCACCTCCTCGTTGGCGTAAGCAGCCACAGTCTCCTTCCAGGAGACTTCCCGCTCCTTGAAGAGCAGCTTCCAGCGTCCACCTTGGAAGGCAGGCGAAAGTGAGCAAGGAGCAATTCAGAACTCATCGAGTACGAAGCTCCGTGCCTTTTCCCCACAACTCTTCGACGACCTTCTTCGCAACGTTGTACATGCGTGAGTTGTAGTGCGCCTTATTAAAGGTTCAGTTGGACATGATTTATCGCTTGTGCCAAATTCGGTTTGAACCCAAAAGCCAAGATCCCACAGGAGAGGCAAAACTCAGAACGAGCACTGCATGTCCCTCTTCTTCTTTTCATCAGTGGGCGAATCAAAGATCGCATTCAATCATGTGCCGGTGCACACAGCGCGGTGCACATACATTGCACATGCGTCTCACCATACACAAACGAACCTCAAGCCCCCTTTAAGGGCGAGGCACCTATACACACAATTCTAATGGGAGTGCCGATGGCACGCAGGGAGTTGCAGCCGCCGCGGCGGGCCCTGCTACTGCGATGCCCTGGGTGGGCTGGGCGGGTCAAAATTTTTGGCACTGAGCTGAAGAGCCAGTGCTGCACACACATCTTCCTGCACACGCAATTGCAAATCGTCGTTGGCATACCAAGCAAGACAAGCATCAGAAACTTTTGGGCTTCAAACCAAGACCAAACGGCACCCCGTTTTTCTTAGAGACAATTTGGCAGCAATCGATAAAACACCATTCGCTCGCGAACAGTAAGCTTATCGCTTGTGCCAAATTCGGTTTGAACCCAAAAGCCAAGATCCCACAGGAGAGGCAAAACTCAGAACGAGCACTGCATGTCCCTCTTCTTCTTTTCATCAGTGGGCGAATCAAAGATCGCATTCAATCATGTGCCGGTGCACACAGCGCGGTGCACATACATTGCACATGCGTCTCACCATACACAAACGAACCTCAAGCCCCCTTATTAGCCGACATCCCCAAGCATATGGCATCCAGGTGCTCCGACACATCGGAACACGGGACACTGATGCCACCCCACAACAAGTGCTTGGACACCAGCCTCGACGGGAGATCCATTTTCATTCTAACGCGTTCACTGAGTCAGTGATTCGGCGGGCGCAACACACACAGTTGGTGTGGCCATTATGGCGCGCCGGACACCTACCGCCGTCCATGGCGGCGCGGACTATTGCCGCGAAAAGAAAAGTATGTACCAGTTGCGATTTATATGCTGTACATCCCTAGCCGTGGCGTTGAATGGCGTCCTACCATCATCTACCATCTGTAGGGCCGAAGTTGCGGCTCCTTTGTCAAAGGCCTCAGCGATCGTCTCCACCTCAGAAGAAGAACTGCTCTGTGGTTTGAGACAGAAGCATCTATAGTGCCCAGTGTGTGGGGTGTCCCCTGTGTGTACAACACCAGAGATGAGCCGGTATTCGCTCGTGCTGAGTTGTTGGGTATTTCCGTCTTTGAAAAAGGGAACTCTGATGACTGGATTGACGGTGACCGGGCTGCGGACCTTCTTAATACGACCACCCTTTTCCTGAAAACGTAGAAGCTGTATACTGAGTATCACGGGAACGTCAGCCAGTGCGGTCACATATTCCTCGTTGCGAGGTCCCGGCTGTACGCTCCAGGAGTTCAGCGCCAGCTGTGTCGTGGTCTGACCTGTGCATGGCAGAGGGATCAGAGGCACCGCCGTGTTCCAAGCCCGGACTGTGGCCGGCTCCCGTTCACTAACTCCGGAAACCCTGGACTCCCAGCTGCCCAGCAAGATCCTAGGGACCCCGTCCTTTGTTAGATGTTGCAGAAGTTCTGCAGCATCATGCTGCTGGTGGAGGTCACGCCAGCCTTGCAGAAGCTGCATGCAGTCCTTTCTCCTGCTTAGTTGCTGGGGCTTGACACATTTGGTCAGCGCATTAAGCATGGGGCGTAGACATCCAAAGCCCGCTTTGTCCGGCGGCCTGACTTGACCAAACAGGTGCAGCAGTGCTTGGATCATGGAGTTGAGGTAGCAAAGGTTGGATGGGTTTTCAAGCACACAATGCTGATGTTGCATAGGGCATGGTGCATCAGTGACTTTTTCCCCCTGGCCCTCTGCCTTCTCCTGGCTATGGGATTTAGCGTCCGCCCCCTGTGCTGGCTGACCTGTCCCCTTCAGCCATTCCCCTATGCTCCGTGATCTCCTTGAACCAGGACCACTGTCGCTAGGCTTGGTGGGGATGTTGGGGCCGTGAGGCGGCTTCCCGGGGTAAATATTCTTTGCAAGATCACGGTGCAACACACCCTCAGGCAGACACTCCAAACCCAACTTGCCCTTACTAGTAAAAATACTTTGGCGAGAAGGCTTCATTGCCTTCTCGTCGCGTCGATGGCCCGCTGTAGGTCCTCTGGAAGTGGCTTGTGGCTTCTTTCCGGGCGGATCCTGGCTCCTATGAGCGCGGTGGCCGCTGTCTCCGTGAGAGCATGGAGTGCCTTGTTGATGTTGGGCCGTGCATCGGCGTCCAGGGAGACTGTCAGCACGAACGTCGTGGCTCCTGGCCTGTCCTCCTTGACTCCGCCTAGAGCATGGAAGCGCTGGATGACGTTGGGCTTGACGGCCTCTCGCATCAGCAGTTGAACTGCCTCCTTTGCATCCTGATGAGAGAGCAGGTTGCCCTCTCTGGGCTCCTGGAGTTTCTTGTCCGGATTCCATCTCGTGTACGACCACGCCATTGGTTCTGCTACGAGCATCTTCCTCTGAATGAGTGGCGCCTGTGCCGCCTTGTCTCCCTCCATCTTCGCAAGCCGAGCTTGCAGCTCCAGCAGGAGCGATCCCAGGAGAGCCTGGCGAAGGCTGCAGGTGCACTTGTTCTGCTCTCGGCTCTCCTTCCAGGTGGCCGTGGTCTTGACCAGCTGAGGTATGATGCCCATCGCTCCAGAGTCCATCCAGAGAACCCAACTTCTGTCGGCCTCCAGCAGTTGCAGCGCCATGGCGTGCTGGCTGACATACTTGGTTAGAACTTGCACTTGCTTTGCCAGCTGCTGGTTTGGGGCCGGGATCGGCTCCCTTTTTGCTTTGCCTGGGCCTTTGCCCTCCCTGCGACGGAATTTCCGCCCCTCGCCGTTCTCCTCCTCGGTCGGCCTGTCCCTCATTATGAGTTCCATCGGGCTGTGCTGCCCCCACATGTTCGCCACTTCCTGCAGTGCTTGGTCGTCCATGGCGCGACAGAAATGCGATTTGCAAGAGTGGCAGGCACTTTTGAGCGTGAACCCTCGGGGTTTTGTGGTAGGTCACTCCACAATGCCGGCATGGTCTAGCTAGCGGTAAACCGTGTACCAACTCTGCAAATCCCTCAGCTCGCTTCCAGGCCTCCTTGTGCTGGTTGGCACAGTGTCGCCTCCAGTCCTGTTGATTCGTCAATCGCTGAAGGCAAAGTCCACAGTGCCGTGTCAGCATGTCAATGACCTCGCTGTCTCCTGCCTCCATTTTGACCTGCCTGTGCACGTCGGGGTTGAGTTGCCTGGCAAGGAACTCATCAGTGATGCAAGTTCTCACATCCCTGGCGACGGGGGCCGTGTCCGGCGCCCCAACCTTGTGCCATGCTGTGGCTAAGGCTGTTTGGAAAATAACCGTGCAGCTCCGAGTGTGCCTGTCGGGTTGGTACACCATGACCTCACAAAGGTCGCAGACACTGTCACGGGTGAGGTGAGATTTATACATCGCACACTCAGTGTCCAGGTTGCCAATACTTGCATGCCATATGTGTGAGTGCATTCTCTTGATGTGCTCCTTAACCGAGCCTCCCTTAGCAATCCACTGTCCACAGAAGCCACAGTGCTGAATGAGACTCCTAGCGTGATCACTGACGATCTGCAGCTTAGAGTCCGACTGCAGTAGTTGCTTCGCCACTTCAGGTCTACGCAGCAACGGGATCGTCGGCTCCTTCTGGGCAGGCTGTACCGGTTGTTGCCGAGCGATGGTGCTCGAGGGATGGGTGTCTTCAAGTATGCGTGGCTCCCTGTCTGATTGACCCCTAGGGGGGGGTAGCGATGTCCTGCTGTTCGGCCTCCCGAGTGGGGCCGGGTGGCATCTGCCAGCCACAAACGTTGTTGAGGATGTGATTCCTCAGCGCGTCCCATGAACCCGTCTTAAGACCACAATGAATGCACTGTGGCATGCCACCAGCAGAGTGATCCTGTTGTTGATACATGTCATCATCATGCCGGTGCGAGCTCACATACACCTTGTGGACCCTTCCCCTGTGCTGTCTCATTGTTTTGTTTGATGGGAAGTACACTCCGCAGACTGGGCAGGCCACCGGCTGCGATTGTTGCGCGGGCACCGGGATCAGCCTGGAGTCGGGCTCCGCATCGATGTTATCTGTGTGGAAGATGAGGTATTGCTGTAGCATACTTTCCCAATACTGGAGAGTTTGTGGCTGGTTGATGATGCTCGCTTCTGCAACCCGAAGCTTATCAAGTTTATGCCGAATCCGTTGCACAGTGGCATCTATAGGATCCTGAACCCCTAATCTTTGCCGAAGTTGCTTGTTAGTCTCATGCGAGATGTGGGCAGGTGAGTCCGCAACGGCTCTTAGTTGACGATAGAACCAACCCCTGAGGAGTGCCACCGCCTTGGCAGAGGGCGCGAAAGCAATGAGGCCAAATGTAGCACTCGATGCAGCACAGGCCTGCCAGATGCGTACTCTATGCGCTAAGCCGAAGACTTTCCTGGACCTGGTCGCCTTTTTGATTTTGCCAGTTCTCTTGTTAGCTTCAGCAATACGGTAGCCTACCACTTTGTGCGCTTCCGTTTGGAGGGAAAGGTGCGTCCCTAGGTATGTAGTGTAGCAGGCAATGGGGATTAGCGCCTCGCTCCCATCAGGGTGTCGCGCCCGCCACCATTTTTTCCCGTCCTTATACACTACATAGTCCTTGAGCGCGCGTCTGGCCCCAGGTCCGCAAACTTTCAGGAGCAGGACTGTTTTGGTAAGGTTAACTAAAAGCCCCATGTCCTGCATGACCCCCAGAAGTTTGTTGATGAAACTGCTAAGTTGGGCAATGTCCGTGGAGTTTTCAATGAGCCATTGCACTAAGGTATCGTCGGCAAAAGTGGTTGCTTGTCTGTGGGGGCCTGAGAGGGCATCCCCCAGCCGCTCCAGCAAAAGGGTCGATATTGCCACCCAAAGCATGGGGGCGATCTTACATCCTTGGCGGATGCCTCGCGTTGTACCCACTGTGCTTTGTTCCTGATCACTGATAATGTGATACCGGGATGTGTCTAGGAGGGAGATAATCTCGGCCGTCATGCTTTCTCCCGCACCAAGGTCTTTTAGCGACTGGGCTAGTGCTTGACGGTTTACTCTGTCAAAGGCCTGTTTGAGGTCAAGGCTGAGGATGGCTCCCCCGACGCAGAGTTTTGTGTTGTCCGGATTTTCCTCCCTGTCCCTTTGGGCGAATTTGCTGCTGTTTCCTCGTCCGTAACACCTTTTGAAGTTGTCAATCCACACCTGCACTCTAGCCAAGGCATCGTACAAATCCCTCCCCGGCTGATAGGCAAACTGCGGCACCCTGCGCAGCTGGGGCCGAATCAGCTCATAGAGTCTGATTTTGAGAAGCCCTGCAAGGGCTTTGGCATCAGGAGACATGAGGCCTATTGGCCTGAGCGATGAGGGCTCGCATGGGTCTTTGCCCGGCTTTGGGAGCCAGACTATCCACGCGTCGGTCCACTGAAGAGGGAGTGTGATCCCTGGTTGGTGAGAATGCTGGTCAAATGCCATCTTCAGCAGCCTCGCAACCTGTGGGGCCGCTAATCGCCATGCAGAAGCAGGAGCTACTCCTGGAGGGACGGCTTTCCCAATCTTGATGGACTTCAGCTGCGATTCAATTTCCTCAACCGTGAAAACTAAGTTAAGACCTTGCTCCTCCCTAGCCGGCTGCTCTGTGTCCGGAGCGAAAAGATCTTCGCTATAGCTCACCAGGGCTTCGTGCTCCTGTTGGAGAGTGAGGAGTCGGCCGCTTGGGTCCTTAATCATGACCCGTTGTCTAGGTTGCCAGGGTGCTAATCTCCGAACAACTTGATACACGGTTCGTTGGTCCCCGTTATCAGCTGCCTGCTCAGCCTTTTGGAGTAGTTGGAGGATGTCTTCGCGCTTCTTTTCCTTGCATTGTTTCTCAGCAATTTTGACTTGCTTCCGCAGGGCAACCGTAGCTTTCCATCCCCGAAAGAGTCTGGATAGGAAGTACCACCAGGGGTTGTTTTCCAGGTTTTCCCTTTCCGGCTCCCTTGGGGGCCGTACGGTGACGTACTCGGCCTCCCTTCGCTTCTGCCATAAGTGCTGCACAATGGGGCTGGGTGGAGGGTTGGGTTTCCTCTCCAATGGGTAGTGGTTCTGGCAAGTGTCAAGAAGGGTGGAGTTGATGTTGGCAGGGGTGGGGTCCGTGAGGGCGTTGAGGGCTGTCGTAAGGGCAAGCTGCAGGGTATGTGCCCCCTCCTCCCGATTACGTATCTCGTGATCCAGTTTGTGCCTGTCCAGCTGGGGGTTCGTGGATCTTTTGGGGAGCATGTGATGGTTCATGAGACGGATGGTTGTGTGAAGCGCCATGTGACCGACGTGCCCTCCAGTTGCCAATTGGTGGGGCTGTCACTTTGACGTTCTTGGCTTCCCAATCAGCAGATATGGCTCTGGTCAGGATGAAGTCGATTTGGCTCTTTCCCGCCCCCCGCCCCCCCGTTAAATTGTACTGGGTAGGCGTGGCTGGACCGCGCCATGTGTTAAGGGCAACCAGACCGAGATTATCCAGGAACGTGTTGAGGTCCCCGGGGTCCAGTGCGTCTGCCCCGACATGGAATGGGGTCTGGCAGGTTGAACGACCGACTAATGGAGCATGTGGAGTGACTTCAGCCTGGAAATCCCCCACCACAACCACCGTGTTGCGCATGGAGAGGCCCCTAACACAACCACTCAGTTTTTCAAGGAGTTTAGCCCGCTTTTCCCGCAGGACTTCGGGGCGTTGTGCAAAATTATGTGGGTGCTGATAGCAATTAACCAATTCGACCCTCCCTTGTGCAGTCGAGATCTGTGTGCGCAGGACTCTACCTGGAATCACCTCCTCATGCCGGATGTGTGTTGCTTGGTGTCTCGGATGCACCAAGGTGAGAACACCATCAGCTCTGGCAGCTGTTCCTGAGTGTACCGCAAACCATCCTTCCAGTTTGTATGTGGAGCTTGTGCTAAGGTGCGTCTCCTGCAGGCATATGAAGTCGTATTTGGTACTTTGCTGTTTGAGCAGCTCTCGGAGTTCTTGCCACATGAGGACCGATAGAGCTCCGACGTTCAAGGACAGGACATGAATCCTTGCGATCCCGTGTCTACCTCCCCGCGCGCCTCTTCTCTTATACTGATCCAGCGGCACTCTCTGCGCTGCTCGCACCTGAACATCAGGAAGTTGTGACCGCGTGCACCATTTCCCTCGGTACCAAGCCCCTCCCTGCACTCTAGCTGTGTGAACTGCTCTACGAAGCGCTCTCTTGGATCCCGGTAGGGTGTGCGCATGATCGGCAATGTGATCTGTGGCAGGTGCAGACCGAGCTCCCTGCCCAAGGCATAGGACGCACAGCAGCCTCAGCGCGCGGCTCCATATAGTACAATGTGGCGCTGTTTGTCGATTATGTCGTGAGTGTCGCGTAGGAGGTGTCTCTTTGGCTCGATGCATGAAGCTGTGTCTCGCCACGCCTAGGAGACATGTGCTAAGCAGGAATGCAAATGCACTGTGGAAAAACGGCGTCCTGCCCGGCACATCCATTAAACAATTTTGCGGCTCCCACACGGGGCCGAGGCTCATCCCTTCTCTCAGCCTTTTAGTCATTTCCAAGTCGTTCTTCCATTGCCTCCCAGTGCTGGAGGAGCTTATGGGCTCGCCGTCTTTGGTCTGCCGGTCGTAGTGCCCTGAGGTCATGTAAGAAGGCCTTGCACATCTGAGTGGATGTGAGTGCCGGCGCTGCGGGGGACTCTGATGCCTTCTTCGGCTCCTTGTAATCGTCCAGGTCGATGGTCTGGCTGGTGTCCGCTGCACGGAGCACCCATTGCTGAGGTGTCCTCGGCTCCTTCGTGGGGCCGTCAATCTGCTGCTGGCCATCACCAGAGGCCGTCTCATCTGTCCGTTGCCTCTTTGGGACCGGGGGCACCACTGTCTCATCCTCCGTCTCGCTCCATTCCAGGAGCTCGGCTGCCCCTCTGGGAAGACGATGTCGGCGGATGGGTTGTGGGACCTCAAGGGCCGCTGGCCGTGATGGCCACCATAGCATAAGCTCCTACTGACTGCTAATTGGCAGCGAAGAGCTGCACTAAAGGCCGATGGTGGTACCTTTTCAGGGCAAGGGATGGCTGCCGTCATGGCACTTAGCTCATGCACTGCAGCTTGTGTGTTCCTGCTTCCATGGAAGTCCATGCAGCAGATTACGCAACTGAGGTACAACCAGATACAAATATGCATAAGTTTTGGTGTCCGGCATAAAGGCGCGCCCCCCGCCATCTTCCCACCTGCGGAAGTGCATGCGTTGGTAGCATGTATAGGTCCTTCCCCCGTGGGGGGCCCGGGGGAAACCTTCACCTCACCCTTGCCTTGGAATGTAGTCTTCTTCTTATTGTAGTAGGAAGGGCCGGCGGACTTAGGACCGCCGCGGTGACTGAGGAATTTCTGGTAAACGTCGTGAATTCGGAGGGGTGTATGGAGGGGTCTGCGTTTGTACTTTCCTTTAGTGCGTCTATGCGTTATCCACTTATTGCCCGGCTTAGGTTCGTTCCTATATCGGATCAGTAGTGAAAACGCAGTGCACCACCCCAGCAAAATCCCTCTAGGCCAATCCTCCTTAGATCTCCTAGATTCAGTAGACCACTGATCTTCTTCCACTGAGGGGTTGGCAGATCCGGCTCCCCAGCAGGGCCGTGCATGTAGGATAACTGCCTGCGGGCGGTTGACATGCTCCGGGGGCACTGATGTGGAGATAGTTTGGGATTTGGCTAAGAGGGTGTGCATGTGGTGGCTTTCATGCATGTGAGTTGTCGGATAGTGCCTTTTCTGTGCAGCATATCTAATATGCTGATCGCTGCTATTCTGGGACCTGGTGTTATTCCTGGGCTGTCCAACTCCTAGACCTGCGCCCTGATTTTCACCAGCCACGAAGGAATCGATCACCTTTTCGGCACTCCCTGTGGGGGCCGTCGGAGAGGAGAAATGGGGTGTGCCTCCCATGTCGGTCGGCAGGTCCCGGCTCATGATTAGGCGTATGTGGGAGGAGCCCTGGATGTCGCACCATTGATAGCGCTGTCTGTCCCTGATATCAACAATCCAGCGGATGTCCCCTAAACTGATGCCATGTGCCTGCAGAAGAGGGCTGCAGGCTAGCTCGATGGCCGAGGCAAAACCGTCTTGTCTGACTTGCACCCCGTAGCGATGACCCGGTTCTCGCAAGATCTCAGTGAGGACACCGTTAATGTCATCACGTCGTGTAGGACTGTCCGGTGTTGCATCCGTCCTGGAGGTGATTGTCGGGTCTCGGGCTGATCTGCGGGCCGGGGTACGGCTCCTGTCCTGCGCGCTGCCCTTGTCGTAGTCCTGTTCATGGTCCTGAGGCTCGGTGACCGCAGTGCTGGAGGATGAGGCCGTCTGGGCACGCTGGGCCGAAGGGGTGGGAGCGCTGACGGAATTCGCATCCAGGAGTGTCCACGGCCACCCCTCTGGTGTGTCGCGTTCCCGGGTTCCCTCAGCCGGGACCCTCTGTGCTGGGGCGTCCCGCTGAGTGGTGCCGGCTGATCGGCTCCCGCGGCTGCCTGCGCCAGCCTCCCTGGTCTCTCTTTGTTCACGTTGTTCCCGACGTCTGGCTAGCTCAGTGCGTGTCCGTCTCCTCTCACCATTGGGCCGAACCCGTGCCCGAGGATGTCTGCGCGGGCTGCGCGGGCTGTTTGCCATCTTGAGCCTAATCTTTGTATTATCCCTGTTTCGGGCTGACGGGGCCGAGGGTGAAACGAATGTGCTGGTGTCGTGTCGCCTCTTCCTGTTCCCAACGGGTCTAGGGGCCTCTTTATGCAACCTTCTATGGTCAATTGATTGCCTAAGTGAGATGGGCACTGACAACGTACGGCAGGGTACACTCGGTCTTATGTGGTGCTCGTGTCCTAGAGGTCTCCACTCAAGGGTTCGCGCCTGCGAGTCCGAAGATGTCCAGGCAGTGTCTGCACAAATTGGATGTGGCTCGGAGGCAGCTTTGACCTGGGTGCAAGATCGCACTGTGGGAATGCAAGTGTCTTGCAATGGGCACTTTGGGTGGGTGATCCATGTGTCACACAGTCCATGCAGTGCAGGCACTCTCGACATGTATTGAACAGCTGGCATTGACTCCATTGCGTTGCACAATCGGCTCGCCTCTAGGGGGCCGTCAATGCAGTCAGGCCTATACAGGTATGGCATGAGCGCCTGAAAAAACTCTGGCCAATGCGTCTTCCACTGCAGCTGGAGATACAGTGCTCGGGGCAAATTTTGCAGCCCATCGTGCAAGTGGCTGGCGAGGCGGGAAACGCCGGCAAGGATGTCCAGCTCAGCCTGACCCTGTGTCGTCCATAGGGAGTGCATCCAGGATTCAACGAGATCTCCTCCTGTTTGCCAGCTCTGCACCTGTCCGAGCTTGTCATGCGTCAGCAGGGCACCAACCAGTGACCATATCCAACGACCGACGTTATCCGTGAGGAGCGGGCTGTCGATGTGCTGGCCCCGGATGTCGTAGGCTTCACCCTGCTGAGCTTTGTGGTATAGGTCGTGCCTGAACTTGTAGTGTCCCTGCATCTGGAAGGCCGTGAGGCTCGCCCCCGGGTTGCTAGGCAAGAGCTCGCCCAGAAGCTGCTTTGCTTTGCCCAGGTGTAGCCTTGCCGCAGCATTTAGTCCCTGGTGCGGCGGCACCCTCTCGGGGCCGATTGTTTGGGCCCTCCTGACCGCACCACGTGCGTCGCCTCCTCTTCGTGCACCACAGACCTCACCGCTTGTCTCCTCAATCGGATGCTCATCCGCCTTCATTGCGACGCTCTGCAGCGGCAGCCCCTGAGGTGTGTAGTTGCCAGGTGCAGCCTTTCCTGGCCTCTCGTTGTCGCTTGTCTGTGTGGCCTGGTCACACGTGACCGGGCCACACTGTATAGCGGCATGCTGCACAGCGGCATGCTCTTTTGCTGGGATTAGCTCCTCCTCGTCCGTTGTTGTCTCCGATGCCACTGGGTCAGCTGTCGGGGTCCGTACCTCGTTCATCATGTCAGGTGTGGTGCCGTCCACGACTGGATTAATTGCAGGGGCCGGCACATCGGCCTCCTCCATGTGTGGCTCTCCTTGATCTTGGGCCTGGATCTTCACAGCCTGAGCCGAGGAAGATGAGGGGCCATCACTGACGATGCCTGGCTGTCCGTCGCCCTGCGATTCCGCCTCCTCAGAGTGCCATTCGGTACGCTCGGTCCACGAATTCCAGCCATGCCACCACCCTGTCGACTCCGTCGCTCCATGTCGCCACTCATTGTGGCCTTCCCACGACTGCCAGCCCCTTTGCCTCAGCTCCGTGGCCGTTCTGCGATGGCGACCATCTGCTCGGTAGTGCGAGCGAGGGTGCTGCCTAGGAGGGAGACCTCTCTCGGCTCTCGTGGTTTGCCTCATTTGAGCCCGAGGTCTGGAGGTGGAGATGCTCATGCAGGCATTGCATACTGGCGGCTCTGTTCGCTCTGGTGAAATATGTGGTGCAGGCAGACTGCAAATTGAGTGTCCTGCCCTGGAGCGGAGGTCTGCATGTGGTGGGGCCGAAAGCGGCTCCCCTGCATCAGGCAGCGTATGGAGTGCCCTAATGCTATTGGACTGACAACTGCACTCTCTCGGATGGCTCATGCTCTCACCTACATCAGACCGACTGCAGCTATGCACAGTGAAGGACATGTAAGTAGCAGCCCATCCCGCATGCCAGCATGGTATACACATCACTCTCACAGACTGTTCAGCACCTATGATCATGACTTCGTGTCGAGCAAGACCAAACGACCGCGCAGGCGCTGAGGTCCCGACCGGAGGTGCAACACGGATCCACTGTGGACAGATCTCTGCATCCGCTGTCAGCCAGGCTTCCAGGGTCTGTTCTGGAGGCTGCGAGTGCTGCACAGGCCAGTTGATCCCTAAGGTGGTGTTTGCTGACAGAGGGGTATGCGTGGCGTCCTTGCATCGGCCTTCCCCCTGTTCGGGGGCCGCATGTTGTTCAGGCAGTGTACACAACACGCACACCGATCGGGAGGTACCGAGTGGCTTGGCATTATGTCTAGCTGGACTCGGATCTTGCACGGCTACTGGGGCCCCTGCTGGAGGTGCGTCACGGATCCATTGCGTGCAGATCTCTGCAGCCATTGTCATGTATTCTATCGAAGACTGCTTGGGAGGCTGCGAGTGCTGCACGGACCAGTTGATCTCTAAGGTGGCGTTTGCTGACCGGGGCCCTTGCGTGGTGTCCCGGTATCGGCTTTCCCAGTGCGCTGGGGCCGTTTGATGCTCTGGCAGGGTCTCCCACATTGGCGGCAGGGCACACATCCAAACAAGCATGCATCTTGTTATGCACTGACGTTCCCACTTTGCATGTTTCCCTCTCAAAAATCTCTCTCTCCTTCTGGGCACTTTCCAAGCAAGTTTGGTGCTGTGGCTCAGCACCGAGCCAATCCATGGCATGAAAACTACGTCCTCTCTCACCTGTGTGAAGAGAGGCACAAAAACACACTACCCCCTCCCCCCCTCCCGACTCACGCTACAAACAAATTTGAGCCGGAGGCTTCGACGGGAGATCCGCACAGTTTGATGGGGAAGGAACGCGTGAGAACCAAGGGATGAACTCACACTCCACCTCCAAGCTCACGAACATTTTAAGCAGGCTTTTCACAGTAGGGGACCTGCCCCTGCATGAGATCAAAATGTCCCTGACGGAGTTGTTGTCGATGAAAGCCACAACAGGTGAGTTCGCAACCCTTTTGCCCCAAAGACGGAACGCAAGCAGCACCGCAACAAACTCAGCCTCCATTATGATCGTGTCTTTGTTGACCTCACCCAGGAGCTTCCGGACGTCACTGTCAAGGGCGTGGGAAAAACCAGCAACCAACACACCCTTATCATCAAACAGGAGACCACCAACACCACAAGGCAGCACGGGGTCATCCTTCGAATAGGATGCATCAGTGAAGACATACCAGGTTTGCTGTTTGTTGACTTGGACTAGCCTAGGGCGGCCACTGTCCAACATGTCGACCAGCGAGGTGAAAGTATCAATGCACTCCGCCGGCAGATCAGGAGGGGCACCCCCATGGGCGTAATCAGAAAGCTGCTGCATGCAAAACTTGCTCTGACGCCCAAACAGCTGTCCACTTGCAAACTGGAGCTTACCCCTTAGCTTGAGTGCTTGAGGCGCACTCATACGTCGGTCTTTCTGGGCCTGCTTCATAGTCTCTACGAGGAGCTGAACTCTCTTTTCCGTGTTGCAAATGGTCACACGACCCAAGTGGGCGCTCGACAGCACTATGTCAACCCCTAACGCACAAAAGGTTTCCGCAAACGGCACATCCTTTTTCCCACCTTGGGCCAGGTCCCAACCCAACAGGGCTAAGAGCAAGGTGATTGTTTGGTGCACATTAGCCACCTGCGAGCCTCTAGCAACCGACACGAAGTCGTCAAAGTAGTGGGACCAGCAAAGGGCGAAGAAGAATGCGCCAAGGTGCCATACCGAGTTAACGGTCCTCAGAAAAGTCGACACTGACTTGACTGCCCCGAAAGGGAGTGCGTGCAGCTGAAACACCACTACCCTCTTCAGATCAGGATCCCACAGCCCAATGTACGAAGCCCAGGCCCCTGCAGGGTCCAAAGCCAGCTGCCTATAGGCACTAACCAGGTCATAGAACCTTCCCTTGAGACTACACCCTGGTTGCGCTCTCATCAGAGACAGGCACAAGCCTGCGATGACGTCGACGGTCTGGGGGCGCACGGTCTCCGACGTCTCCACGGAGCTGTTGACTCCCGACCCCGAGAAGTCGTCAATCAATCTGATTTTCCCATCCTGCTCGATCCCGAACCGTCGTGACACTATGGCATCAGGTGGCAGCTGATTCACCTCTATGGGACCTGACAGCCAGCCCCTGTCACGCTCCTCGAGAGTTTTCGTCTGGACCTCGCGATCCAGAGCCTCCCCTTGAGACTTGATGGTGGACAAAAGAGCCGCCCTAGAGGTGGGTGCATCTCTTTTGAGTTGGTCAACGGTGACTGACGCCGGCTTGAACTTCGGGGCAAACACGCCTGTATCGGGCACCGGGCCTCCCAGGTTAGTACCCGAGATTACTTCATCGAAGATGGACACATCGTCGTAGGAAGCCTCAACCATCATCGCCTTCCACAAGAGGAGACGTTTGGGCTTTAGGATCGTAGCGACCTGTTTATGCATAGAGGCCTTCAGCGCTTCTTCCTCGCTCCTGAGGTCCTGCGCAAGCTTAAGCCACTTAGCAAACTGGCGCGCTCTCAACCCGCACAGCTCCGACTCGGACAACGAGGCATGGGTGCACACAGCATCTTTGAGGACTTGAGGCAGGGAGACCTCTAGGGTTCTGGGATGGCCGGCTTTAACCGCCTCGCGGACAAACTGTTCCGGGGAGAAAGGGATACCCCAAACAAGCTCGTTCCAGAGCTCCGCATCAGCACCACAAACTTTGTTTCCAGAACCAGCGCTCGCTTAACCGGGACTATTTGCAGCAGCTGGGCGTCGGCAGGCACCGAGCGCTCGGGGCAGACGGCCACGTGGGGCAGGGGCCAGGGGTCCTTAAGGCGGGCACGCAGGGACACCGGACAGGACACAGAAGGGGGGACCCGTACTCGCAAAATGCGAGCATGCTCAGGCACGCGGGGCCCCGTCACAGAGGCCTTTGGCTGACTCCCGACCTGGCCACGGACAAGAGATAACTGGAGCCCGGCAGGTGAGGACGGCTTGGGCGGGCAAGCCTGGAAGAACGCATGGGCGAGGGCACGCGCCAGTGGCAGCGGATACGCAGCTTCCAACGATGTAGAGAAGCCGTGAGGCGCCTCTGGCGCCACCCCCCACGGCAGGTGACGTTGAGCGCAAGACTGCCCAGGGCAGGACTTGCAGATGCAGTCAAACGCACCCCGGGTATACGCAATGGCCGTCCACTTCGGACGACGGCCGCCGTAGGCGCAACTCTGGAATGCAGTGAACTGAAGGAGGTGTGCGATGCGTGCAAACATGGAAGTGCGCCAGTAGAGACTTTGCCGAGGGTTCTCAACACCGATGACAAGGTTGCGGGAGGCAGCCTCAAGAACCAAATCAGAAACACATTCGTAAAGCTGGTTGGCTAGGGTGACTCGGAGAAGGGATTGACCCTTTAGGTGCGGCAGCCCGTTCGGAAACTTCTCCGATCGGAGAGGGGGGGGCCCTGGAACCCCGTTGATCTCCCTTGCTCGGCTGGCCGTCCCACATGGTGGAGCGAACCAAATACCCACGCAGTTGGGCATTGCCAGCCAACGTCGGACCAACTCAACGCCTTCCGTTGCACACAAGTCGACAAGATGAACATGACAGGCGGCGCCAGGGACGCGCTTGTGATCAACAGCAATGGCGTCAAAACCAAGTTGCTTAAGGCAGGCGGAAAGCCTGGACATGCCAGAAAAGACCTCAATAATGAACGCGGGTCGGGAAGACAGCTCAGGCTCTTGCGTAGGCTCCGGTGCGGGGTTGCTGAGCGGAGGAACATCCGCCAGTGCTGGAAGGAAATCCGGTGGCAACGGGAAGCCAAGCTCGAGGAGGGCTTGGGGGACCTCAAGCCTAACTGAGGGCATATAAGGCAGTGCATATGCCACAAGGACCACGCGACGGCCTTGCCAGGGTTCAGTCATATGCCAGTGGTCCTTAGCAGGCAGCTCGAGACAACCATCATCGAACTTGAGCACACGACCCTGAACGGGAGAGCCTTGAACAGGGCGGACATCGTGCCCGGGGCCCTCACACCACACACCGCCCCCTGAGAAATCCGAAAGCTTAAACACAAGATTAGGAGACGGGCCGTTATGGGAGTCACGATGAGGCTCAGTGGGAATGTCACAGAATATGGCAAGCGAAGTGAACACCGCAGACGGCCGGCGCTGCCGAACGAAGGCACAGAGGACCTGCGCTACTTTTGGGAAGCGGGCCACATTGGCCCGAAGACCCAGCACACCCCCTCTCCGGTACAGTCCAGTGAAGAATGAGCTGCCTGACGCTGCCTTATGAGGCGCCTCATGTGGAAGGAGCTCCCACAGGGAGAGCACAGAGTGAGGA
>CAJNDS010000638.1:0-5000 GCA_905221605.1 Symbiodinium natans
AAAAAAAAAAAAAAAAAAAAAAAAAAATATATATATATATGTATATATATTTTTTTAAATCGTACCCCCCCCCAGAAAAAAAAGAAAGGAAACAGAAGAAAAACTAACAGAAAACACCTTTCCACGTCACTGAACACAACGCGCGCACGGATGCATCTGCTCCCAACCAAATATCCCGACTAAAATCGATTGAGTTCAATCGGGCCCGGATCCAAGATCCAAGATCCAAGATATCAAGATTGCTGCGGGGTCTTGCCCCAAGCATCTTGGATCCTGGATCTTGGACGCAGGCCCGATTGAAATTCAGTCGGGTTTCCATCGGGTTTCAATCGGGATCCAGCATTCTTCGGGCAATTTTTTTCAGCAATCTTGATTCTTGGATCTTGGTTCCGGGATGTTCCGGGCCCGTTTGAACTCAATCGGTTCAACCGGGTTTCAATCGGCATCCAAGATGGTAGAGTTTCGGTCTGGACGGTTTTTTTTTTAGAGTTTCAGAATTTTCGGGTTAGAAGGTTTTTAGGGTGCTTCAGGGTGTTTTCGGGTTTCTAGGACTTGTGAGATTTTCAAGGCTTTCGGGGCTTCAGAGCTTTAGGGTTGTAGGGTCTAGGGTTTGTAGGCTGTTGATTATGTTTTTGGCTTTCGTGTCTTTAGGGTTTGGGGTTTTGAGGGTTTTAAGGGTTTCGTGAGAGTTTTGTGAGGGTTTTGCGGGCTTCAAGGTTTTGAGGTTGTTGCTAAGGTTTTAAGGCTTAGGGTTTGTGGGCTCCTGAATTTTAATTGTTTGTCGGGCTTGGTCTTTAGGGTCGTTTAGGGTTGCTTTTTGCATTTTTTACCCACCCGACAAGTGGAGTACTAGATTTGGCAAAACCATTGGCACGCATCATGTGACGCGCGCGCGATGTCAGGTATGACAGCTGTGAGGCATTCAGGACAGCATACCAGGCAGTACAAGGTTCAGGACAATAGGCCTGGAATCTCCGCGAGGAAAGTCTTCGACTTCTTTTTCAGTCGTGCTCCAACTCCAAATCCAGGATTTCGGTGCAGTGTTTCGGCGCCAGGATGCCAAACGCCTGCACTCCAAATGCAGGGTCTCGGCACCGTGCCATGGTGTTCTCTCGAAAAGGACGGTCGATCGCGTTTTCAAACGTGCTCAGGCGCAGTTTCACACTCGGCGTTCGCTTGAAACAGGTGGTCGATCGGATCTGCTTTTGCTCAACTTGCAGGGTTTCCGAATAAAAGCGTCCCGAGATCACCACGATAGTGACAGATTTTGGAACTTGCTCCAGACGTAGGGTTTCTCCGCCGCGACGCCGCGCGTACACTGTGTGGCCGATTGCGCTTCAATACGTGCTCCAAATCCAGGGTTTTAGCGCCGCGACGACTGCGTTTTTGAATGCGAAGGGCCGTATGACGTTTGGAAACGTGTTCATTGAAACGAATGGTTTGATGCCGCGCACGGAGTGCCTCTGAAACAGTCGTCGATTGCATTTTCAGTCGTGATCAAAGCATGCTACGACACCATGGTCCCACCACGTGGACGGTCAATCGTGTCTTCAAACGTGCTCAAACGTGCTCCGAACATGACATCCCTTCACACTGCGAGGGACACTTACGACATATCGCGAAATATTGCCATTACGACGAGACAACCCAAAAACGCGCGAAACTTGGGAGAACGCACAACCGCCAATTAAGAGAAGATAAGGCTGAAAAAGGGAGAAGCGCTGAAAGCCCTATGCAGCGCTTTCGGGAAAGCCAATGTGAGCACGGCTGACGGGAGTCCTTCCAAACCGTTTGCTCGCAAGGATCTGATGAAACAGCGGGACATGAAGCATTGAGATCATTGAGCCAAGTGCAAGATGAGGATTGATTTGGAGCCTTGCTTCCTGAGCCGAATCACAGGATTGTTCTTTACGAACAGATGAAGCCTTTTAGATGTCTTCGGTTGCAGGAGTTATGCCGCCTTTTCTTGCAACAGAAGCCAGCAGAGGCCGTCCAAGACTTGCTATTCGTATCCGTGACTCAAGCAAGTCCTAAGACATGTTAGGGCCGGTTAGGGCATGCTACTTGTAAGACCTGTCTCAGCTCTTCGAGTCTGCCCAATGGACATTGAGCATTGCCAGCAAATCTGGGCAGGTGGTCTTGGGGAAGCTTGCGCAGCACCTCCTCTTCTCTCGTCTCAACAGCCGTGGGCTTGGCTTTGCCGATGCCAGCCTGTGTATGAAAGAAGGCTCCACGAGCAGATTGCCATAGGGAATCAAATCTCACGGCCCAACGGAAAGCTCGACTGGAGCTTCATACCAGCTAGCTCGTGTGGTATGACTGGGCATGGCTGGGCATGAATGTTGGGCCCAGCGAAGGTCCGGAAATGTTTCCCTTGGCAACCCTGTTTTTCAACTGCGTCCATGCAGGGAACCTCAGCACTTTTGCCAACCCATGTGCCAGTCTGAAGACCGTTGTGTAATCTTGGACCTCTTTAATCGATCCCCACCTCAATAGCTGAATAACATGTTGGCCCTCTTTCAACAACCCCCTCCCCTCTTTTGTACGGGCAGCCCCAATGAAGACAACATGACAACCGTGCGATGGTACGGGGAGCCCGATGAAGGCAAGTGGTCCGGGCGGCGACAAGGTGTTTACTTTTGTAAGTAAGGAGAGAAGTTAACCCTGGACTTTCCTGTGCCTGCTCCCTGCAACACCCTGGCCTCGTGGCTTCAAGAGGGGCCTGAATGACAACACTGCGCATTCTGTTCATGGCTAGACTGAGAATGGATTTAGGGTTTAGGGTTCAGGGTTTAGGGTTTAGGGTTTGTGGGCGGCCCACATGATATGCCCACATTCTGGATCATTTTGCTGCAAGGCTTTGTGTGCAGGAGGTTGGAAAGTTCCGACGAGTCTCTGACAAGTATCATTGAAGTATCTTGCTCACACGTCTTAGCCGTCTGCGCCATATCTCCTGGACCTCGAGTGTCAGTTGCCTGGCCGAGGTCCGGGTCCGATCCGACGGAGCCAGACCAAGCGCCGCTTTGCTAAAGGACTCATCTAGCACACAAGTAGCACACCCCTCATGTAATCAGTTCAAATAGCTGTTGTATGTACGTGATTAAGCGTGGCCTACGGATGTTTTCAATTTCGTTTGTGTTGCAACTGCCAAGCAGGGAGTAAACTGGCGGACAACAATGCAGAGACAAGCGAGCGTGAGAGCAGAGATGTTAACCAAAAAGCCTCGTGAAATGCGGGTTGAACTTCACACCAAGGCTCAGATTTGGAGCTCAGATGGTTTGCGGAACGTAAGTTGTCAGTTCGCGGCATTTGTGCGACATCTTTAAGCACCTGTCGGATGTACAGTCAAGTTGTTTGCTTTACCCTTGCGGACCGTCGATCGTGTGAGAATGAGCATCAAGCTCCGCCTAGCATTGCACACAAAAACCATCCTTTGTCCACCTGCTCACCAGGGGGTACGCCATACGCGAACACCCACATCCTTCGTCCGATGCAGACAGACTCATCACACGTACCTGCAACATCATGCAACGCATCCCCAGGTGACGGTGCTGGACCAAGCTGTCGACGTTGGCTGCTGGCCCAGTCTGGATTCTGCCGAATTGATTCACTTGGCGCCCTTGATTTGTTGCTCGAAGGCAACGCTTCGGCTGACCGCAGCAGGTGGACGGCTCCAGAGCTGCCGACTTTGGCACGGGACCTCCACACCGATAGATTTTGAGAGATGTTTCATAAACAAGTTTCTAGCGTAAAGACCCAATACGTAGATCACAGCATTTCTGACCCTTCCCTGGCTGCAACAAGTAACGACAAAGTGAAAGGACTAACGAAGGAGCGAAGATAGAGATATCACGAAAGCTAGCCCCCGAGGAGCTAGCGGAGTATCTTACTTAAGCGAAGCTTACAACCTGAAGGGTATATAGGGTCCCCGGAGGCTCCGCCACGAAACCCAGCAAACCCGGTCGGTTTCCAAGCGGCGACCACAGGTTTTGGGGAAACGGGCTGGCGTTCATTTCTTTCGTATATGGCTGCAAATGAACGCCGTTTTCTGTGGATCCCAGGCCCTCGAAAACCTTTCCAAGTCTTAAGAAAAGACTCAGAAGCCCTGATGTTGATGTGAGTCTGGCGTCCCTCAAAGCTGGATTGGACAGACTTTCATGATGCTCGCGGTGACGGCTTCATGCCTTGGTGTAGCCTTGTCCTGATGCGTAGTGGATGCCCTGTTGACAGAAACCCTTCCGTGGGGGTACCTTAACTAGCTTTCGTCCCAGGCCCTCACCCTCAAGTTGACAGAAGGAAGCCACGAGACATAAGCAGTGACAACACAAATTCATAAGTACCAATGACATAGTAGCAGCAAGGACAAAACGAATGAAGAGATGACATCAGAAGTGCATAAGGAGCGAATAAGACAAAGCCAGTCATATAAACAATCAACGGGATAGATGATTTAATACCTTGAACCAGGAACGAACGAAGGAACTCTAAGACAGGAATAGACAAGCTTAATAGCGAAACAAGTCACAAAAGACACCGGCGAAGGAAGGAGATGCCTTCGCGACAAAGCCATATGTAAAACCACCAAAAACACCAAAACAAGGACATACGCAATAGTAGAATGGAACGAAGTCGGGCTGACCCAACTAGTTTTGACCGGGCCATTGGTTTGGTTCTTGGTTGTGAAGCAAGAGGAAAATGTAGAAACAGGACGTGGTTTTTGGTCGGCGTTTGGTTTTTTGAATGGGTTGCAAATTCAGGCCGACGAACGCTTTCGGCCCTTTCAGCAACAAAGCTTGGAGCTTCGGCTCTGGTTTTGGGGCTCGGGGGGCCGGGCGGGCCGGGCCACGCGCCGGATGTGACACCTGGATGTGACACTGATGCAAGAACTGGGCACATGTAAATGTAGGGGCCCCCGCACTGCCAGCACTTTTTTGCAGCCCTGAGAAAGCTGGGAACGGGAGGAGCTTTCTTGACCTTTGGCAGGTGCTTGCGGCCACCTT
>CAJNDS010000638.1:10000-47500 GCA_905221605.1 Symbiodinium natans
AGGACGATTTCGTCGAGGCCACGTTCCAAATCTCAGATCCCTCGCAAGGGATGGAGGCTGAGGGGCGGTGAGATTCAGTGTGGTTTTCAGTGCACTTGCTGGCATCAACGCACTAAGAGTGCATCGGGTGAGCTGCTGCACTCCCAGGCAAAAGGTTGTCAAGTACTTTGGGTGGGTGCAACGCTTGGGAATGTCCTCTGCGTTTGTGCAACATCAAAGCCTGACGTGCCAGCCTCAGTCTTTGTGTGGTAGCGTTTCTTGAAGGCCTTGGTTCAAGTGTTGTAGCTGCTCTGACCATCCTGAGCCAGGTGGGATGGAAGTGTCCGCGCCTTTCGGCGTGCAACGCCTGGTCTCGAAGAGACGCGCTCTCATACTGAAAAGAGCTGACCTGCAGTTCGGGTATTTTTGGCGTCTTCGTCTTATTGTGGTCACGAGGTCCCTCAAAGGTCGATCTGCACAAAGGTCCTGTACACAGCCCCCGAGCAGATCTGTTTAGCCAGTCTTATATCCTGAGTTTCGGAGTGGCCGGTTGTGGCTTAGTTCTATCAAGTTTCCTTGTACGACATCCTTTGCATGGGAATCCGCGATGGACTGATCACAAGCTTCAACCGCACTTGTGTGTGGTGCGGAAGGGTGCGGTGTCCACAAGCAATACGGCTAGTGTGGCGGGCCGCAATTGAGCACAAGCTTCAGGGTCTTCAGCTTTAAGAGTGATAAGAGCGGCGGTTTCGCGAAGCGACGTGCAGGAATCCCAGGTGGTTTTGCAATATGTGGGGAGCCCATGATTTCGAGACGTTTAATCCCGCAACGGCTCGTGCGAGGTCGTGACATTCAGAGGCTACAACCTAAAATCGGGGACCCTTCAAACGGATTCAAGCGCAACATGCACCATGCCCGAACACGCGCGAGCAGCTGGAAGTAGACATCCACCAAAGCTCGCCGCGCTCTCTCTGGCCCACTTGACATCTGTTCACAATGCGCTGACGGGATAGTTGATTGTGGTAGATGCGAGCGAGCGACGTATACTACGTGCCGAGTCTAATCTTTTGCTTCAGCAAGAGCATCCGCTCGCTGCGCCGACGTGCGCTGAACGTTTCTCTAGACCCAGAAAACGAAATCTGATTTCATGTCGGATGGCACGCGGGTGCCGCGCGCATCCCGAACTGAGAGCAGCACGATGTTTGTTGCTTGTTGCAGGGTTGCAGGCTGAAAGGGAACGACGCTGTTGTGACCAGCAGCGTGCGCTCTATCGGCATGCCCATCCCCGCTATACAAGGAATTGGAGGAACGTGTGACTTGCACCGCGAGACAGGTGGACAGCACACAGGCGTTCACCATCGCCATGGTAGTCTCGGTATTCTCGATGAGTTATATGAGTTCCTGTGTCTGTTGTCTTTTGCAAGGCGCAAAAGACAACAGAGGCGCAGGTCGCCACAGGCGTCATGGCAATGTCGGCTTGTCGGCACCCACTAACACCTAGAGCTGCGTGGCAGAGAACGTTTGACGGCCAACGATGCGAGGCAGCGAAGGAAAAACCAAAGCTCGAGTTGCGGCACCGAGCTAGCCTATTGTCCGCGGTTTTGAGAAACCGGCCTGCCCCCATGTTGCCACCATCCGCCGGATATAAATTTCAGCACCCCAACATATCACTAGTAAGTGCAATTTGATGATACATGTTCCAAAAACGATTCAGCTTCCGCCATTTTCCGAATTTTCACATTCCTTCCAAACTCGTCCGCCAATACTCACAGCGCGGCGCCCAAAAAGGTCTCACGACCCAAGCGGCGGCCCTTCCCGGCCCCAAGTTGGGGCCGCTGACGCTCCCTAGCTCTCCACCTTCCAGTGCAGGTTCTGGGGCTTGGCTGGGGGCGGATTTGTTTGTTTGAGGCGCGTTCTTGTGTTGGCCAGGGGCTACAGTCCGTTTTCGGGGTCGCTGTGGGCTGCTATTCCTTTTTTGGGTGCCCATGTCACGGTACGTCCTCCGTGGAGTGCACCTATACGCGCGATCCGCAGGTTCGTCCACCCGCCTCATCAGTTTTTTCCTCTAGTTGTGGCCCCAGCTTTGCGGCCCTTGCAGGAGAAGCTGTATTGCAGCTTCCCCGCGCTCGGTGGAATGCCTCGGGCACAATCCGGGTGCGAGCTTCCCCCGCCCTCAACGCACCCGAGCAGCGCATCGTCGTCCCGGGAGTTTTTGTGGGCAATGACACGTTGCTCTCTGACACCACCCATGACATGGGAGTTCTTCGCAGAAATGACCATGCAGTGTGTGCCTGCAGCCGTCGAGGTCGGGTGCTATGGCACGACATGGCTTGACCCTGCCACATGCCTCAGCGACCCCATGCTGCGCGAGTCTTTGTTGCCCACGCTCTTACTTGACACGTCCGTATTCCGAACGTTTTCGGCGGCTCCGCGCCCCCCTCCGCCTCGTCGCTGCCAGTTGCCACAAGCCTTGCAAGTGCTAGTCACTGCTAAGTCCAGGCCTTGTCCATTACGTCCCGTTGATGCTCATGATGGGACGAGGTGTTCATGCGTTGGTCGCCGGATCTGCTGTCCACGGCTGGGAAGCGATCACGTTGCATTGACCGTGACCTTGCGATGCGACGTGGTCGCCGTTCCACCATGAGATCGGCGTTGGGGTGGAATTCAGAACGCCTCATGAGGCGTTTGAGGCAGATGCTTGTTAACAATGGGACGCTATAGCTTCGATGCATGCATGGACATGCTTTCAGCACGCAATGCTGCATGGTGCGAGCATGCGTGAAATACGTGAACGCAGCATAGCGACTCCTCTTGATGCGCTTTCGTAGGGTCCGCGGAGCGTCGTCGGAACATGCTGTCATGAGCAATGCGGTGACTTTGCTTTGCTAAATGCACCACATAAGCAACACTCACACCAATAGTATAGCATGTAGTTCAACAAACGAATGGCGTGAATCGTCTTTTATATGCACTTCTAATGATTGTAACGAACCAAATACAGCTGATTTAAAATGTTGAAGTTACAAAACATAAGATTGAGGTTGAAAACTCACGAGCAATTTATTAGAAATATGGGAAGAAAGAAATGTTAAAACTGAGAGTTATCAACGACAACAAGAAGCACAAATTCAAAATGCTTGCAAAATATGGCCGAATAAACGGATTGAACCAAAAGTTCGTCTCTGAAGATTTAAAAATGTCACAGGTACTGTCAATGAGATCGACAGTCTTTAAAACAATCACGCTCAACGACAGACGACATAGACAACAGACGAACTAGCTCGACCAAATTAGATATATGAATTTTTGGAAACCTCAGCTTACTCAGCTTTTAGTGGCTTGGAAATTTCAGCTTACTCAGCTTTTTATGCCTTGGAAATCTCAGCTTACTCAGCTTACTCAGTCTTGTATGGCATGGAAATTTCAGCTTACTCAGCTTTTTGTGGCTTGGAAACCTTGTTGAACATGTTAGCAAAACATCGCAAACATCGAACATATCGAATGTTCACTTTGTGGGTTTCATTTGGGCAGGTTTTAGGTTGATGACACTGAGGCGAAACCAATAGAGAATTTAAACCCAGTGCAAGTGCAAACAAACGATCAATTATCCAAAATCACACATAATTATATACTTTTTACAATCACTCTTTGTGCTGTCACTCATTTTTAGCTTATTCTTCTTATTAATATTCTTACAACATTTAGGATCAATCGAATCTGCAGCGCTTCTATATTCATTCATGTATCTATCCATCCTATCTGGCTCTCTATTCTATCTATTTATTGTGTGTGTGTGTATCACTCAACATCGTAATGGTGATTTACTAATGGTGGTGCATCGCTTGGACAATCAGATGGTACATTACTTCGACGATTTGCTGTAAATATGTTGGCTGTTGTGTCGGACAATCACTGGGTGCTAATGATGGTACATCACTCGGTGTTGTAGATGGTACCACAGTTGGCGGTTGTGATGGTGATTGGCCAGGCACTCTTGTTGATGGTCGAGAAGGTGCACTAGTGGTGAATTACTTGGTGATAAGGTTGGTGGTCGTGATGGGCAAACGTAAGGGGAATGATAGGAAAAACGATAGTAAATGTAAAACAAATAAACAAGGACGAAGCCAATTGCAACAAAGCTCATAACATATTTCTGCTTGTTTGTTTTGCTGTGTAGAAACAGTTTGATTTTCATGAAATCGATGGTGTGACCAAGCATAAGCATGGTTATGGATTTAGTTTGCCGGGAGCATCGCAACTCAAATTGCCGTTGGTTTTTCTGGCTTGATAATCAATGACTATCGATTAAATAATATAATGCATACGATAATCACACTTGTTGACCACCTGCAAAGATGTTTTTCATAATTACGAATTGATAATGCTTGCCAACAATGTTGATATCTATTTCAGAATCAAATTTCATCCATCTTGAACAAAAGCGAAGGCAAATCTCAGTGCAAAAAACAGAGGGATCCGAGTTTATACACTAGCTCAGTCTGCGTTGCTGTTGTATCTACTATTTTACAATTCTTATCTTCTCATGCTGTTTATGAATTGCTTCATTATAAATAAAACAACTTACTATTTTTTGTCTTAATTGTCACAACTAAACTTTGTTGTCGTTGGTTCATTTTCAAAATTCAAGGTTTCGAGTTTGGTCCTATGAGTCTACTGTCGACTCTCGGGGAAGAGCTCCCAAGGTCCGGTTGGACATGAAATTTCTGCCCAAGCCGCGTGAATTCCAGACCAAGTGGCTGCGCAACGCATGAAACCCTGCAAGCGATCATCTGTGATCCGATTACACCGAGCCCGAGTATTGGCCACGGGGCTTTGCGAAGAACGAAGGATGCAGGAGGCCGACGGCAAGGGTTGATGAAGCTCCTGGACTCGTGGCGCTGCGGGTTCCGGGGCACGCCGTGGTCAACCACGACGTTCAGCCTTCCAGGCCGAATATGGTTCGGCTCTGAGTGTGCGTTGGTGGGTTTGGGCCTTTAGGGTTTTAGGGCTTTTAGGGCGGGGGGTTTCGAAAAAGTTAGGTGTTGACTTTGTGTACTTGTGATTTCTTCCTATGTGTTCTTCGTATGCGTTATTATCCGTTGTGCTGTTCGTGTGCATTGTTTTCTGTCGTGCTGTTCGTGTTTTTTTTTTTCTTTCTGTTGTGCTGTTTTTTGTTGAAAATGTGTTTTTGTGTGTTGCTTGATAGTTTGTTTTTCATTGTTGGGAAAGGAAACATGAAAGAAAACATAACAACACATTGAGTATGCACAAAAAGATTAAGAAATCAACAGAAAGAACCAGAAAGTTTTTCAATTTGCCAATTTTGTTTGGCCCTTAATGTCTCATCATAAAGCAATTCGTACACTCCATTTTCTAGTCTAATGCTTTTGGGCTAGTGTGACAATCAAATTGAATTTTAAGTTTTCTAAACATGAGAAGAAAGGTGTAAAAAATGAAAGTTGTAATATCATTTGATTGGGTTGGTAGAGTGATCACTTGATGTCTTTGTCTCATAAATATTGTGTGGTATCTACTAAATTGTTGCGTGCCAATTCTTCCAATGTTGGATACAATCGTTGACATGGTTGACATACAATATATATTCAAATACATGCTGCAGTATATTCCTATTGTATGTAATTCTTTGTGTCATACTGACACATATTATATATTCAGAACAAACACCAGAGACTGTTGACTCTGTTGATTCTGTCATTACTTATTGCAATCGAGATGAGTTTGATATATTTGATTGATATTGATTTGTTTTTGATTGTTTAATATCTCGCTTCAATCAAAATCAATGAATCTTGATTTTCATGTAACACAAAAATTAAAAACCCCAGATGTGTATTTCATTTTTTCGCAACGAGTGTATAAGTGAATACGAGTGAGGGATTTGGGCTTGACAATTGAGTTGACGGTTTTGGGTGTTCGACATGTGACATGAGACAGAGCGTGACTACCCTGACGAAAGAAGCAACTTCCACGTCTTCGAGTTGAAGTACAGCACCTAGCTCTCCAGAATCGTTCCTACACGTTCTCCAAAATCACTCAAACACGCAGCTTTCAATGCACCAAAACTCTCACCTGAATCAGGATGCGAGCCCCCCAAGCGCGCGCAGGACCGGTCCAGGGCCCCTAAATGCTTGCTGCGCCTGCCTGCACAAACGAGACTTGTGTCGCGCTTGCCTACGCGAAGCGAGCCCCGGAAGCGCGCGCGTCACCGGTCCAGGGCCCCTATAAATGCTGCGCCTGCCAGCACAAACGACACCTGTGTCGTGCTTGCCAACGCGGAGCGAGCTCCCGAAGCGCACGCGGCACCGGTCCAGGGCCCCGAAATGCTGCGCCTGCCAGCACAAACGACGCCTGTGTCGCGCCTGCCAACACGAAGCGAGCCCCCGAAGCACGCGCGGCACAGGTCCAGCGCCCCTAAATGCTGCGCCCTGGGTGCGCCTGCCAGCACAAACGACACCTGTGTCGCACCTGCCAATGCGAAGCGAGCCCCCGAAGCGCGCACGGCAGCGGTGCTTGCCGGCACAAGAGTCGAGTCGAGTCGAGACCTGATCGCCCGAAGGCGTCCCTTTTAGGGTACAGGTGAAATGTTCGATAGGCACCTTTTATGCAGATTCCTGCCCCATCACAAGGGTTGCGTTCCAAATTCGCGTGTCTGCTCAGTTACTTTAATTTACATTAATTGGTGTGGCCGGTTTATTTTCATGTCTTTGCGATAAGGCGTCACCGAGGGGGATCCCCTAACACCCCAGTGTGGCGTTTAGAAAACGCTAGGTTCGCGCTAGATACAATCAACAAACATTGTTTCAAATTTCGCATGTCGCCACTAAGCGAACCCAACAGAGATTACTTGAGAAGGCCCAGCCAGGCGCACCACCCGAAATATGCGTGCAACATCCGGGGTGGTGTAATAACCCCGCGCCTCTTCGTTATGAATTGACGGGGCCCCTGTTGCCAGGATAGAGGTTCTTCTAGGAGAAACGATGACAAGAAAGAAACGATGTTATACTTGGTACATTTGCTGCCCCCCGTCTTGTCCTCGTCGTTCATCACGTCGTAGTATCAGATCTCGGAAGATTCGGCACAGTGTTTTGCGCTAGCGCCGCTAGCACGGCGCTAGCAAAATGAACGCAACCCCCCCCCTGCAGACCATGGCCATTTCCTCCGGAGAAACCTTCGCTCGCGCCAGAACTCCAACAGTAGCAGTATGTAGCAGTAGCACTAGCAGCACTCCCAGTCCACTTTCCGCCCGGGAGAAGACTTGTATGCATTTTTGGATGACACATACATCACGTGCCCAGTGGGACGCGCGGTCCCCACCTTCCGTACCCTCCGCACAGCGTTGGCGGAACACGCCAACATAGACTTGAAACTCGGCAAGACGCGAGTTTGGAACGCAGCGGGCGAGGAACCTGAGGGCCTGGCGGCGGAACTGCCGCCCCTGCCAGGACACCCCTCAGTGTGGGTTGGTGCCCACTCGTCTGGCAAAACAACAAGGCATGGTCGTCCTAGGCACACCGTTGGGCAGCGATGCTTTTGTTGACGCGTTCCTGCAAACCCCGCCGTCCCGGACCTTCGTGGCTGCTATTGCTCATGTGCGCCGCCCCGCGTTGCCACTACCTGCTCCGCGCCTTGCCGCCCTCTGCCACGCCGGCTTTTGCCCGCCGCCACGACGAGGCGGTTCTCACTTGCTTGGGGGCGTTGTTGGCCAACGATAGGTGGGCTCGGTTTGCGGTCCGCGGAGGCCACGCGCCCGGCGGCGCATTGGGCCTCTTGGGCAGACACCCTCCCTTCACTCCGCGAGCGACACCCCGGCATCGTCGAGGGGCTGCTGACCCAAATGGCGGCGCAGCGCGCGTACGCCTCGTCACTCCTTTGAGCTCCCCCCTGTAAGCGCGGAGCAGGGCGAGGGCGACGCGCCTCTCTTGGGGGACCTTTTGGCGCAGGCTCGCGAGACTTAGCAGGTCTCCGACAGCCGTCTCCCCGCGGCCTAGGAGCACGTAGGAGCCCCCCCCGACCTGGACACTCTTTGGCGGACGCAAAAAGGTGTGGCAAAAAAAAAACTCGCTCCCACCTACAGCAAGAAGGTTGTCTCCTGCCCTGCGTGGCCGCCGCCCTTGGCTCGGAGTCGAGTCTGCGGCGAGCTGGCTTTGACGCCCCGCCTTGGCGGCAGCTGGTTGAAACTTCCCGCCCTGAAACGCCGGCGTTATGTAACTTCGGGCACCTTCTACAAGGATGGCAGAGGGCCGCCACGTCATGCTTGGATGCAGCGGCGTGCGAAAGCCTCCTTTTTGACTTTCCATCATTGCACCCCCCACCGCGCCTGAGCTCCGTATGCCATCCGATTGCATGCGAGTCGTGTTGTTGCGGCGCTTGAGACTCCCGCTGCCACACGCGCCCAGGCACTGCCGCTGTGGCGGGCCTTTGGACGTGCTCGGGGACCGCCGGGCTGCCCTGTGGCGGGATGTGGCGGGTGTTCTGGGCCCGCGGGGCGCGCCTGTGGAACGAGCCGCCGCCCGTATCTGTCGGGAAGGCGGGGCCCGAGTGGCGACAAATGTCCTGTTGCGTGACATGGCGGACTCGCGCCGCATAAAGGTCCTCGCCAATGGGCTGCCGCTGTGGGGCTGCACAAAAGCGAGCAGGCAAGTCGGCGACAGCGGGGATGCTCTCAAGGAGCCGGTCCTGGTCGTCGCGCATGCGCTGGAGCTGGCGTGCAGACGCATCATGCCCTTGGGAGCCGAGCACTGTGAGGCCGTGCGAATCGGGAACAAGTGAACACCGCATGCAAGCACGCCGCACGCCGCACGCAATCGCACCGAGCTCACGTACACGTGCAAACAAGCCGACACGCGGCCGACACGCACCACCGCTCTTCACGCGAGGGCAGCCCAAAAACAATACACGTGTGGGGTTGTCCGGTTCCGACATTTCCCCCGCGCCGGTCCGACGGCGCCCCAGATTAATTGCGTCGTATTGCTAAGGGGCAGCAGAGGCCGCTGAAGAGCAATCAACTTTGCCCTGCACGCATCGCGGTGGAGGATGCTGTCGAGCAGCGGGCGATCGTTGGACCAAAATATAGCAGTTGTAAGATTGAGAATTGTAAGTAACAATGACAGCTTACCAATCAACCATCATCGCCATATTGTTCGTATAGCCTTTTCATTCCCCACATCTTTGTGTGGTGTTCTTACTTTTGGGGCTGTCCCGCCGCCTCCCGCCTCCTCCCGGCCCCTCCTCCCGCCTCCTCCTCCTCCTCCTCTTCCTCCTCCCACGTCCTCCTCCTCTTCCTCCTCCTCCCTCCTCTTCCTCCTCCGCCTTCCTCCGCTACACACCATTCAATGATGCAACACACACACACACACCACTCACTGACTACACACCATGCACTGGCTCACCACACACCCTTCACTGACTCACCACACACCATTCATGATTCAGTCACCAAAGACTCAACTCTGACTCGCCACACACGTTCTGAACAAACCATTCACTGACTCATCACACGCACACACCATTCACTGACTACACACCATGAACTGACTCACCACAGACCATCATTCACTGACTCACCGCGTTGGCGGGCGCGACACAGGTTTTTTTTTTTTTTTTTTTTTTTTTTTTTTTTTCTCTCCCGCACCTTTTTACTAACGTCCAACGCGGTCCCTGTGCTCTAGCCCCAGCCGGGCGACATCCTACGGGCAACAGGCAGCAGGCGGTCATGCCAGGCGGCTGGCGTGTGGTGGCTGCGCAGTTGAGTCAGTGAGGATGTCGCTCGGGGGCGGCAGCTCCCCATCGACATTGGCCGTGCCTGTGACAGGCAAAGCGAGCAGGCTGGCAGCGAAGGAGCACGCGGCAGCGAAGGATAGGAGGGCCGACCCTCGGAGCGTGTAGGCAGAGATTCAGGGTATGTGCGCTCCTTGGCACGTCGGGCAGTCAAAAGCGCAGCGCCAGCTGTTCCACCGGCAACCCTGTGGGGGAGACACGAGCGTGGTGTCGACTGCGAGTTGCGCTCCTCCCCACAGTGGCAGGCCGTTGGTAATGACCTCGATGCGCCGGTCGTCTTGCCGGATGGGGTCGACGCTGAGGTCGCGGACAAGCACATTGAGGGCGACGGCCGCACCAGCTTCGCGGCACATCCTGGCGGCAGCACGCTCGACAGGGCCGCCCCGCGCACGAAGAACACCAGAGCGAGGGCAGGCTGCGAGATGGTCGCCGTAAGGATCATGGATTGCGCGGCACCGGCATCTGGCAGAGGTCAGCGGCAACGGCAGCCGGAGTCTGCGGAGCAGTATGACCCGGAAAAGGGGCGACTCCAGGGTGAACTCCGGCAGGGTGGGACGCGTGGTGAGAACGCGCGCAGCGTGAGGTCCGGCCTGCGAATCCAGCAGGGCGGCCGAGGCTGGATCGGCCTCCCGCAGGAAAGCCCTATGGCAAAACTCGTCGACTGCTTGGGACGCCGGTCGTGCCACCCGCGAGTGGGGTCAAGGGAAGGGTCGTCTTCGGGGAGAGCTAGCACTTGAGCATGCAGCAACTCCGCCCAGGCAGGGGGCCCGAAGCCAACGGCAGAGAGCGAGTCTCGGGCATCTCGGGGCCGACGGGAGTGGCCGGTCAGACGCGAGGGAGCCGGCGACCTCACGTGCAAAGTCGGGGTCGCGCTGGGCGATGGCCTGCAAGGCGTCCGCCCACGAAGCCCAGTAGGCAGCTGGCGCATGGCGTGTCGCGCTGCGCAAGCCCAGGCCGCCGTGCCGCAATGCCAGCTGCGCACGCGCCTGAGCAGGTTCAGGCAGCTGCGACGCCTCGTCGGCAAACAGGAGCGCGGAAAGGCAGTGGAGGACTTTGCCATCATGGCCTGCCGCATAGCCGCGTGTGCTTTCTAGCGGGAGGGTGCGGAGGGCATATTGCGCACGCGGCGCTGCGCAACAGGAGAGCAACAGCCATGCTACTTGGGAGTCATGGAGGGCGAGTGGAGGGCGGGGAGGTTGTCGAGGAGGCCGCCCGGGCGGGCAAGGGCGGCACGCAGGTGGGCTTCGACGAACTCCGGAGTGCCAAGAGGAACACCAAGGGCAACAAAAAAAAATTTCTTGGCCACCAACCCAGATCGGGGAGTGGCAAGGGCAATCACACCTGGTGGGAGAGTGCCAGCATGTGCCAGCGGAGTTCCAAACCTTTGTCTTAGCATGCTAAGCCTTGAGGCGGAGGCGCGCGTGATGCCACAAGTGGTGCCCAAGTCGTCGGTACAACTCAGCGACTCTGTCGGGGGGGCCGAGCATGTAAACATCGTCAAGATACGCCAGTGCTTGCTCGCCTGGGAGAAGCTCAGGCTGCAAAGCCCGGTCCTCGTCGCGTATCGCGCTGCGCCGCCGCTGCCTCACGTGTGGGCTGGAAGACGGCTGGCAGTTACCGTTCCGCCAAAGGCGGCTCAGTGCCATCGCATTCGTCCGCCATCTCAAGGGGGAGCTCATGGGCTCATGGGAGCTCCAACAACGACCAAGCCAGGGCTCGCTGGGCGGCGACAGCCAACATTCCCGCCCAGCGGTGGCAATGCTGCCTGACGCGCCGTCTGCCGGAGCTGCGCAGGAGCTGCGCAGGCCTTCGAAGCCGCCAAGCGGCGGAGGAAGTCCGCCAGCTCGGCGCATCTCGGCGCCGAAACGGCCGCCTACCTCGACTGCCAGGACGACCAGCCGGCAACGTCGGGACGCCAGTAGCTCAGGGTAGGTGGTTTGGCGCTTGCGTCGCCCCGCATCGGCTGCAGCTTTGCCGGGGACGCTATTGGCCCCCGCGCGTGCAGACCCGTCCCGCGACACAGGGCTCACGAAGGTCGTGTCGACCGCCACCTGGGCACCTGTTGCGCGTCCTGCCCCCCCACCTCACGGCCGATTGAGCATGATGCAGCTGTCGCTCGGTGCCTCGCCACCCTCCTGGAACAAGGCGACGCAGCACAGCGCAACTGGCCCAGCGCTTCGGGGGGTTTGGCCTCCGCTAAAAAAAAACCTCCGCTCTGCCTCAGCTGACCGCTTTGCGGCGCACTCCTGGTGCGACATTTTGCCCGTCATCCAGCCAGGGCTCCGGCTGCGGCCGCCCGTTTTCGCTCGGCCACCTCCAGGCGGGGTTTGCCACACGCACGTTGCCCCTAAAGCATGCGGTTGTGCGGGTCTGCCGCGAAGCTGGCACCAGGATCGCGCGTCAAGCTCGCCGACATGAACGTCGACGAGCCTGTTGCAGACGCGCGGCGAACGGCCTGCCCATGTGGCACGGCTTTCAACTTGCGCTTGATGCCACCATGGTCTCCCCTGTTACGAAACGTGGCGACTGGCGCGGCGCGGGGCGGCGCTGTCGGTTAGCCGTGGTCGGCTTCGGCGAATCGAAGGGGAAAAGGCGAGAAACGTCAGAGCAGCAAAAAAATCGCCAACCTTGAAAAAGCCAGCGTGTGGCCGTAAAACGCCTGAGTTGGAAAATTGGGAGACGGTCATTTCAACATGTCTTCAGCACCTTTATACGTCTGCGTTCAGGAGTCTGCGGTCGACACCCGCGACGGCGAGCAATCCGGACCAGCGCGCAACCTGGGAGTGGGCCGCAGGCGGGCTAGGATTGTCGCGGCGCCATGACGCCGCGCTGCATGCCCGGTCAGGCCACTTCCACGCGGGGCGCGACTCTTGAACGCGCTGCCGCTCGCGTCTGTCAAGAGGCAGGTGCAACCGCCACCCATGTGCTGCGCGTATGATGCGCGTGGCAGGCCGTGCCCGATGTGGGAGACCGCTGGCACACGATGGTTGATGATGGTAGGAGCGTTGCGAGCGCCCCCCCCAACACCAGCGCGCACACTTGCGCAGTCCTGCGGTAGCCCGGTTGTTTGCGCTGCCACCGGCGCCTCTCCCCCTGGCTTCGGCCGTGCTGTTTAGATACCTCACAGCAGCGGCGCAGATGGGATTTGGCCGCGGGCGAAGGCGGGATCGCATCGGGGTCGCGGCCGAACGGATGATGCCCGAGTCCTGCCGGCGTTCCCACTCCTTGTGCTCGCAGCACGCGGCCTTTGTCCGTCTTCTTGCGCGCCTCCGCGCTCGGGCCCTCCCCGCCTCCTCCCGCGGGGCTGGCATTTCCGCCTATGCCTCCCGGTGGTCGGCCTTGCTGTCATTCGCGGCCGCCCGCGCCTTTGCAGCTAGCCTCCTCGCCTTGCCTCTTTCTCCCTCTTTCCGCAAAGAAAAAACAAAAAACATGCGAACGAGGACCTCCACTTCGGCAATTCGGGCGGTGAGAAGCCCCCGGGTGCAAGCTCGAGCGTGGTCGCCCTACGCATCCCTACGCCCTACGCGTCGAGCCTCTGTGACCGCATTCACCAGCAAGGGCAGGCGGAGCATTCGACGCAGAGCTATCAGCATCACGTCTGGCGGGAGGGTGGAAGCGCTCTCTGTGGGGATCGCCGTGGGCCACGCCGCAGCCTGCAGCCCTGACTGGGACTGCAGCAGGGCCTGGTGAACAGGCTCCAGGGCCGGCAGCAGCACGTGTTCGCGAAAGCATATCTATAGGAGGTGACGCATGGAATTGCCAGCAGTGGGGCGAGTCACCAGGACCTGCGTCCCGGGCCGGGGAGATGCATGCGGGTCATCAAGGAAGGACTCCCAAGTGGGGCAGGTATGCCAACCTTCCATTCGCAGCATGTCACGCACAGGGCGTTCAGGTCTGGCCAAGGAGGGCATCAACAGACCCTTGCGCAAACACACACGCGCGCGCGCGAGGCCTGGCTGCCTGGCACTCAGGTGCCCCAGCATGTCCGCCCACGCTCCCCAATACGCCGCCGGCGCCGTGCGAACAGCGGATTGCAGCCCCAGCCTGGCCCCAGCCTTCCAAGTGCTGCGGGCAACGTGGTGGTGGACGTGAGGAGGGGGTCACCGGCGTCCGTCGCTTCCCCCAGGCATGCCCACAAGTGCCTCAGCATACGGACGGATGACCTCGGCTCCCTGCATCCAGCATTGTACACACGCGTTTTGCCGACATTGGACGCGATGCGGAAATGGTCCTGGACCCGGGACGTGACAAGGTCCAGGCCGGCCCTGGCGCATCCCGACCAAGCCAAGCGAAGGCTGTCAGGGGGAATGGTTTGATTTTTTTTTTTTTTTTTCGCGCGCCTTTTTTTCCGCAGCCTGTCATAGCGGGGGTCGGGGTCGGGAGGGAGGGGCCTCACCGCCGCGGCGGCACGCGGCTGGCGGGCGGGGGGCGATCCCAGCGACCATCGGCCAGGACCTCGTGCAGCTCAGGCGCGGCATCATCGCCGTTGCTCTCACCTGCAAGGGGCAGCTCGAGCAAGGAAGATGCGAACGCGCGCTGGGCCGCAACGGCCAGGAGCGCCGCCCATCGCGCCACCCAGGCGGCCTGAGCCGCCGGTCGGAGGTGCGCTGGGATGGTGGCGGCTCGGTGGCGGGCCAGGAGGCGCAGGAAGGTGGCTGCTTCCGTGCCAAAGCGCCCACCCACTTCCAGGCCAATGACGACCAGGCGGCACCGCCGGGCACGGAGGAGCTCGGGGTACGTGCCATGTCGCTTGCGCCGCGCTGCTGCGGTGACAGAGCGCCCCGGCTCAACATCAGCCCGCGGGTGGGGCTCGCCCGTACGTGTGAGCGGGGAGACGAGCGTGGCGTCAACCGCGAGCTGCGAGCCGTGCCAAAGGGACAAGCCGTTGGCCACGACTTCGATGCGCCTGTCATCTGCGACGGGCACGTCGATGTTCATGTCGGCAACGCGGACGTTGCGAGCCACACGTGCACCGGCTTCGCGGCAAACCCGCGCAACGGCGCGCTCAAGTGGCCCTGCACGCGCGGCGAGCACGCCGCTGGTAGCGCACGCGGCACGGTGGTCCCCGAAAGTGTCGAGCCTGCCACGACAGCTGCACGTGCGGGGGGCGAGTGGCAGGGGCAGGCGCAGGCGCCGCAGGAGCAGAATGCGGAACTGCGCATTCGGAATGGACACGGCCTCGTGCGTGGGCGCGACGGTGATGGCTCGGGCAGAGTGTGGCCCAGCCTGCGACAGCAGCAGCGCACGGGACGCAAGGGTGAGGTCAGAAAGATGCGTCTCGCACGCGCGCTCGTCGCATGCTCCGGCAGCTTGGCGCTGCCATCCCCGCAGGGCATCACCCGGCTCGAAAGCGCAGCCGCGCGCTGGCGGCGCGTCTGAGGCGTCAAGCAGGGAAGCCCACGCCGGCGCGTCGTAGCCGGTGGCGCGAAGGGCATCGCGTGCCTGATTCGCAGCGGCCGCCGCGGGCAAGGGCACATGGCCCTGCAAGGCATGGAGCAGCCGGTCTGCAGCTACCGGCGCTCGGGCTTGGATAACGGGCAGCGTGTCACACCAGGAGGCCCAATGGGCAGCTTGGCGGGCAGCAACGGCGGAGCGCAGACCAAGTCCCCCAAACCGCAAGGCCAGCTGCGCCGTCCGCAGGCTGGGATCAGGCAGGGGCGCGGCCTCCAGCTGCAAGAGGCGGGTGAGGCACTGGGCAACTGCCGCGTCGTGGTCCCGCGCATACGCCTCGGTCTGGTGGGGGGGGAGGACCCGGAGGAGGTGGTTGGCCCGTGGCGCAGCGCAGAACAGGAGCAGGAGCCACGCTGCCTGCAAGCTGGACAACTGCGGGATGCGGCCGAGGAGTCGGTCATGCTGCGCACGTTTGAGGCGTAGCTGCGCATGGACGTACGCGTCATGACCCAGCGGTGCGCCCAGCACGGTGAGGCCTTGCTGGTCGGGCGGGAGCGACCAGTCGCCGACCCACGCTGGGTCCGAGGAGCTAGCGGCGGCCAGGTCGGCTATGGACGGGGGCTCTTCTCCGGCCGCGTTCCATATGCGGGTCTTGCCCGCATGCAATCTGACCCGCGCATGTTCCCACAGGGCGGCGGACAGTGCATCCAGCAAAGGCCGAACACGCTCAGGTTCAGCGACGACGTAGATGTCGTCTAGGAAGGCGAAAACGGCCTCACCCGGGAGAAGCTGGCCCTGGAGTTCGGCCAGCGCAGGGTGCTGCGCGAGGGCGTAGAGCGCTGGCATCAGAGGGTCGCCTTGCTCGCCGCCTTCGCCTTGCTGGATGCGATGGCCGTGCCCGGCATCGTCATACCAAGTGTAGGAGCTGCTCTCGGCGTAAAATTGGCGCGCGTAGGGCAACAAAGGCCGCAGCGCCGGGCGCTCAAGCAGCCCCCGCAGCATGGCTCGACGGGAGACGTGGTCGAATGCCCCAACAGCATCAACCGAAAGGATTGTTGCCCGCGGACTGGCCTCAGTTGCTGCGCGGAGGAGGCAGACGACGGCTTCAGTCCCAGCAGACGTGCGAAGGCCGAATTGGAAGGGCAGGCACGCCTCTTGGAGTTGGGGGCCGAACTGCTGCGCCAGAACCCTCCCGACCAGGCGGCGCAAAACGTCACCAACAACTAGGGCCCGGACACGGCCATTCGGCTTTTGCAACGCGACGACTCTGCCGACGCGCACGGCCGCAAGGACGTCGTCCGGCACCTGCGCACGAGCAAGTAGCTCGGCTGCAGTGTGAAGAAGGCGGCTGTCCTCCTCATCATCAAGCATGATGCGGAGATGCTCATTGGTGGCGCCGCTCGGCCCGGCCGCAGAACCGCGGCGCGCGGACTGGAGACAGGCGACGAAAGCCTGTTGCGGGAAAGCGCACGGCTGGTCGGGCTGAAACCCCAGAACATCAGCATCATGCGGGCCGTATGCCTCGGGAGGGCGGCGGTCGGGGTCTGTGAGCTCGGCCAGGGTGGCCGGGGACCCCTCCGCGAGAGGCTCGGCGGTGAGCGCGCGGCTTGCCGCGGACAACTCGCCAAGTTGGACGAGAGACTCAGCCCGGTGCGCACGGGCCTCGTCAGTGGTGGTCCGCGCGGCGCCCCTGCCGCTGGAACCAACGGCGGCTGTGGCCTGACCAAGTAGTTCCAGCCAATGGCCAGCCTGGAAAAGCTCGCTGCGTCGGTCAAGCTCGGCAGGCGGCACACGGCCGGTTCCAGGCGCACGGTACAGCAGCATGCGGGGCGCAAGCATGAAAAGCTTCCAGCCCCGCACGCGCTCCAGCAGCGAACCCCCGGCCGTGGCGAGGCGCAGGCCAGTTCGCAGCGCAGTCCGCAGTGCGCCGCGCAGGCGTTGGGGCGCAGCCTGCAGCGTCAACGCGCGCTCACGACAGGTCTCTTCCAAGGAGATGTCGTCAAGTGAGGCGAGACCTGCGCGAAGTCCGGCCTCGGCAGCGACGACCCCGCGCTCGCGCTGTGTGCCACCGGTAGGTGCGCATTCCGGCTCAGTCGCAGGCTCAGGCGGGACGGCCGTGCCGCCAGGCTCACGCGGCCGTTGGCCTCGCCCGCGACCTCCACGGCGCCCTCGCCCCCGCGCACGCTCGGCGCCGGCGACACGGCACGCGGCAGCGGCGAGCGGAGCGTCAGCGGCAGCGGGGTCCGGCTCGCTGGTAGGCCGGTCGGCGGCGGGGTCAGCCTGAGCATGTGCGAAGGCGGCGTCCGGGCCAGGCGGGTCAGGAGCGGGTTCGGCAGCAGGCGGCCGCATCGGGCCACGCGCGTCGGGGGGCTGTTGACGGAACGTGTCGGACGCCCGGTCGAGCTGAGCGGCGAGCACCGGGCCCCCGAACAGCTGCAGGCAAACTTCCTGGGCAGCGGCAGCGATGTACCCATCGCACTCAGCAAGTAAGCGCACCGTCCATCCCAGGTGTAGGAGCGTGCTAGACGGCAATGCGGCCGCCTCAGCGAGGAGCCGGGCGGGCAAGGCATCGCCGCGATGAGACGCAGAGGCGATGAGCGCGTCAGTGAGGACGGCGACGGGGACGGGGTGGGAGGCTGCAAGGGCTCGCCGCGCATCTTCCCACCAGGGTGACGCGCGAGGCTCGGCGCGCCAAAGCTCCAAGGCTCGCGCGGAGAGCGCCCCCAGGGCGGCATGCAGTAGGGGAACATACAGCCACGAGTTGGTTGGCGACGCAACAACGCCGGTGGGCGGCAGGCAGTCGAGCCAGTCGGCCGCAGTAGGGCTGTCAGCACGAGGCACAGCCTGCCCTGAGCGGGGTGAGTCAGGTGGGCTCAGTCCCCCAGCCGGTCCGGGGTGCAGCAAGGGATGTGCGCAACCTCCGGGACACTCGAGCCAGGACGCGCGGTTGGACCGATCCAGGACCCATTGAATGCACCCGCCACAGCGGTCGCAGTCCGCCCCTGCGTGGGCGGGCACATGGAGGTCGGAGAAGCTTTCGGATCCGCCACATGCCGGGCAGAGCCACGCCTGGCGCCAGGAGGCAATGCCTTGGCCATGGCGGTCCGCGACCGGGGCCCAGTCCATGTCGCGGTCGGGCAGTGGCAGGAAGTCTATGCCTCCATCCGGGCGCCCGGCGGAGGGCGGGGCTCAGGGGCGTCCTGAGAGGTGAAGGTGCGTAACGCGTAATCCGGCTGAGCAGCGCGCGCCGTGGATTCGCCGGAAAGGCGGGCCGGGATGGGCACAAGATGTCGCGCGCAAACCTCGCGCAGCAGGGCGTCGTGCTGGTCGGACCACGCCTCGGGGCTGCACGAAGGGCAGCGGCCATGCCGACATAGGGGGCACAGCAAGTCCCGCGGCCCGGAAGCCTGGATGCGGAACTGGGCAAGGCAGCCAAGGTGCATGGAGTGGGCAGCGCAGGTCGGAAAGGGCACACATGCGCGCTCGCGAACTCCCACCGGCTCGAGGTCGTCGAGGCACACGCAGCAGACGCGGTCAACGTGGGGGGGCGCGGGGGGCGTGGCGTCGCCCATGCTTGTGGCGTGAGCGTGTGAGTGCACACGTGTGATTGTAGCAACTTCAATTGGTGATTTTTCCCCCTCCCGAGGCGGGTCAGCGGGCAGGCGGCAGCCAGAGCGGCGCGACAGCCTGGGCAAGCAGGTTTGCAAGGAGCACACACCCCGCAGGCGTGATCACTGCAAGGAGGCGCACGCTGAGGCCAGCACACAAGAAATGCAAAAAGAAAAAAGGAGAGCGCCAGGCCAAGGCGTCCAGCCGCGGCGGCCCAAGAGGCGCCAGCGGCCGAACAGGACCTCAGGCTGCAGGCGTTGAGGAAGGGTGCTGTGATGCTTGTTGAGACGCGCCTGTGAGGCCCTGGCCCCGAGTGCGCCGCGGCGGCCTCGGAGGCGCCAGCGGCACACAAACACCCGAAGGCCAGGGGTGGAGCTTTCAGCTTTCGAGGCTGCAACACCCTCGCCGCGGCAGCCCCGTGGTGGTGCCTGCGGCAAGGCTCTGGAAGCCACAGCCAGCAGCAAAAACTTTAAACAAAAACGAGCAGAAGGATCCTCCGAGGGCCGCGCCGGCAATGTCAGGACCTAGGCAGGCTGGGTGGGGGTGGGTGGGAAGGACCGCGCCACCACTGGGGAAGCCTCTGAGGCAGCGGCTGCGTCAGAAAAGGAGACGGACGGTGTTGCGGCCCCTGCCCGAAAGCCCGAAAGGGAGAGGCCGTGGCAGCCCCAAACGGGGAGGCTGCTGCACCTGGGCGCCTGGCAAAAGGGGAGGAGGCGGACGGGGCCGGCGCAGTGGGGGCGGACAGGCGGGACTGGTTTTGCCCGCCGCGGCAACCGCGGTGCGTAGGGCGCCGCCGCCGGCGGGCGGGCTCGAGGCGTGGGCGTGCGGGTGGAGGGGTTGGAGGTCGCCGCCTCGGCGATCTGTGCGGGGAGTTGCTGGCACTCACAGGGCTGGCGCGGGAGCGGCTGCGGGAGCGGGATGCCTCGGTCCGCGCACGCGAGGGGCTGCTGGACCGCGGGCTTGGGGGTGCTGGCGAAGGGTGAATGAGCTCGAGCCCCAATTCACGCACCGCTTGCAGAGCGAGGACAACGTGGCCGTCCACCTCGACTGCTTCGACTTCGACGCCGTCCAGCCGGAGCAACACGCCAACCATGGGAGGACCGGAGCTACTCTACGCCAGGCCTCTCAGCTGCGCACGCTGGCGCCCAGAGACGGCCGGCCGGGCGAGGAAGGAAAGCTATGCGGGAAGCCTCCCAGCTGCGCACCCACGCGCCCAAGGACAGCCCCTGGTGCTTGAACCCCCCCCCCAGTTGCACTTCCAGTGCCCAAGGGCAGGGTGTCACTACAAGGTCCTCTCCAGCTGCACTCCGGTGCCCAGGAGCAAGATCTCACTACGGGCTTCAAGCCTGACGTCTCAGGCACGATTTGAAGCTTGAAGCTCGCAAGCTTGAGCCAAAATGGCTACGGACTCAACTAAACGGAGGCACAGCTGTGTGTCCTCTGTAATATCTGCACACCGCAACTGTGCGGGCTATCTGCCTGATCACACTGCCAGCATCCTTCTCCCATGCCCCAGTACTTTCCAGCACCATTGGCAGGGGAGCCGTGGCATGTTGCAACATAGTTGGCCCGAGGGATGGCTGCGATTGAGCTCGACATATATAGGCGTGACTCCATGCTGAGGCGGCGATGCAACAACAATGATACAACACAGTTCGCCAAACACGTTTGCGCTCACACTGTTCAGGGGCGCCAAAACATTGTTGGCAAAACTAGAGGTGACCATAGGTGCAAGGTCCACAATGCGGTCGGGCGGCCTTTGCATGTGTGGCATGGAATGATCTCCCCAAGAAACTTGGTCCAAGCTGTTTCGAAACAGCTGCATCTCAGAGTTTCCCTCCCCCCGCTGCCATCCGCAGCGAGGCCCGCGGTCTGTGCGGTGGTACTTGCTCAGTGCCCAAGGCAGTGTCGCTGTGATAGTGTCAGGTGGGAGGATGATGAACCCAATGCAAGCGCAGCAGATGATGCAGCAGCAGCAAATGATGCAGCAAATGATGATGCAGCAGCTATGGCCTCAAGAGTGTTTCGATTGCTTCGCTGCACATGCCCGTGCAGTGACGCGATCATCCATGCGTACGAACTCGCAATCAGGATGGGAGGCGGAAATGCTCCCGCAGCTGGCTCTGACAAAGCCAAAGCGGCACCAGCAAGTTGGCGGAGAGTATTCTTTGGTTGGTTCTAACTTCAAAGAACATGGTGCTTCACGTGGGAATTTGAGCTTGGACATTGCACTAAGGCAATGAAAAAGAGAAAAGAAGATGACAAAAGCAACATCGTGTTCGTAGGTGGTTTACGGAAAAGCACGACGGAGGACGGCATCAATGCAAAACGCACAGGCTGGCATTGTTGCGCGATTTGCGTCTCAGGACAAAGTGGCCGGTCACTTCTCGAAGTTCGGACAGGTCGACAGCGCGCTTGCCTTGTCCGACTTCAGATTTGCGGTTTGTGCAGCCCATCGATCTCGTGTTGACTGAGGTAGACATTAAGAGGTTACCTGATGGCACATCTCGGGGCTTTGCCTTTGTCAAGTTTGTGGAGGCACGAAACCTCAGCGTCATTTTGTTTGTTCAATCCTTTTCATCACACAGCCTATCACAGCATAATTCGGTTGCATTCTGTTGCAGTTGTGTGTTGTCGCATGCGATGTGGCACTACTTTGCCGCTGATCTGCTGCTGAAGCTCCAGGACCTTTTTGACCCAAGCAATGTTCTGCCGCGGCCAGGTTGATTCGATTGCCAAAGTTCTAGAAGCCCAGAGTAGTCATATGTTCCTTGGTTGCTGTGATATGTGTGCCCGGCATCATGCCTACCCATACCCTAACCATCAGCAAATGACTGCCACCAAGGATTGACAACAAGTGGGTGGCTGTTAAGCCGCATGGTGGAACTGCTTTCACAGAGGATAAGAACCGGGAAAGAGCCAAGGCAACCTGCAAGTTCGAGTTTCTCCTTAGAGCATTTTCTGCATTGTGAATGTGCGCCGCGACTGCATGCGCTCATTAATAACCTTAGGCCTTCTGTCGTTTGAAGGGTCCTTGCCTGAGCCCTGTACATCCATCATAAGCCCGTGCACCTTGCCGGACCTTGCCGTTTCAGCACGCGCGCATGCGGCCTTTTTGGGCTTCTAGTTCCTGATGCCCATGATGCCGAAGCCGTCCGTAGCACGCACTGTTCTGGACCAGCGAAATTCAGCAACGTGGATAGAGGTAATTAACGTGCGCGCATCTCTTGACGCGTGGATGGCAGCGCATGGCTCGCATTGGCTCGCATCTATTCTTTGAATCTCTTTGTGTGAAGCATCTTGCGGTAGCAGGAGGCGGCAGAGTTAGCTCGACAGAAGCAGAAGAAGGCAGGTTGCTCCATCCAGCATTTTCAATCCATGTCAATCCATGCTTCGTTTGTACCAGGATGACTCCAGAGTGGAGTCTGCAGATGATTATGACGAAAAATGGTCCGAAAATTATCTTCAGGCCAAGCGATCCGCGATTGCTTTCACACATCCCTGTGGTGTGCATGTCGCAGGCGGCTGCGAATATGGGCGCCAACAGTGGTGAGGATTCGAAAGCTGACGGACAGCAGGCTTTGTCGTGCAGTGATCCAGCCGTGCTTTCAGATCGGGTTTGCAAGTGCAGGCCAACCCTATGGCAGCTATGGGGGCCCGGATCTTGTAACAATGGCGCTGAAGTGCAAACCTGTTCTCCACTTGCCTGGTTTTGTGCTGCTAAGGCAATGATGCAGATGATGGGAATGATGCAGATGATGGGAGGTGGCATGCCGGGGATGATGGGTGGAGGCATGATGAACCCAATGATGAACATGATGGGCGGAATGGGCAAAGGCGCGTGCCCAGCGTGCCCTTCTGGTTGTGGTTGTGGCTGCTGTGGCGGTTGTCCTGGATGTGGTTGTTGCCCCACCAGCTGTCCTGGCTGCTGTGGCTGCGGCGGCTGTCCTGCCTGCGGGCCTTCGGGGAGCTGTGGGGGTGGTGGCTGTGCTGAGCTGACGCCACCACCTGCGCCAACTCCAGAGGACGTCCAGTTGTGCAGTACCGGAGTTTTGGAAGGGCCGAGCTCAGCATTCAAGCGCATGCAGGAGACTGGAGAGACTAGTGGGTGCGGCCCCGTGAAAAACGAGAGCGGTGCGACAGAGCCGCTCAGATCCAATGGCAGCGGCCCTGGCACACGAATTTGCAGCCCATGGATTGATACCGAGGCGGCCCCAGCCGTACTGAAAGTGAACGCAGAGTAGTTGCACCTCTAGGCAGTGCACCTGCTTTGCAACGCAGTCGCATGCAGTCACGGCAAGCACTCGACGAGATGAGTGACATGATTTCAGCAAACAGGCACAACGGGCACGGGTGCATATTGCAGAAGATCCTCCACCCAGCCCGAACTGAGATGTAGAGCATGTCGTCACTTTGCCGGTTTGCATTTATGAAATACGCAGTTACATACATAGAGTATGTATATGTGTATATATATATATATATAAAAGAAATGTAGAGAGAGGAGACGTTCGTACATGCTGTATACTCTGTCGCGTGGCATCTGTCAAGCACCACTGGACGGTCCATTCGCTGTGAACCTGTGAAAGTAGCTCAACAAGTCACAGCACATGGGAAGTGAGAAACTGCGAGATCCAACCCAGTGACGCTCCGACTCGTGCAATTAGACGGGCCTGCTCTCGAGCCCAGACGAGTCGCTATTCGGTCTCACATCAAGCAAAAGTCGCTGTAAGTTGCATTGCCAGGCCTTGCAGTAGGATTCTGTAGGTCGCAGAGGCGCAAGAATCATGCAGGGGTGAGATATGCTGAGGTGGGGGGTCGTGACAGGGCGAGACACTGACACCGGCCGTTTGGCACGCATCAGTGCCACAAGCATTTAAACATGGCATATCTGAAGCTGTCGCAGTTGCCCGTCCCCATTCAACCATGACAGCGTGCGGCAGCCGATGGCTCCAGAATGAATCTGCCAAGGGCTGGAAGTAGTGCCTACTGGGATTCTGAAGCATGGAATCCCGATGACCGTGTGTACGTTGGTGCGTGCGAGGGGCAAAAGTGTCGGCCTCGGGCGAAGCTGGGTTTGTCGTTTTGTCATCATGGCCTGCGCAAGGCATCACCTCCGGGCAGTCGCTCCTGCCGCTTTCCCAGTCTGCTTGTCCACAGTAGGCTGCTGAGCGGCTGCGATCCTCCGTGCTTCAGGACACGAACGGGTATGCAGAATCTTCCCCCACTGACCAGGCCTCTGCCGCCTGTTTGCATGGTGAAATGACGCTCGGATTTCTTAGGCATGCGGCTTTGTTGCATCGCTGGACTCCACTGGACTTTTTTGGAGGTGTGATCATGTTGTAAATGCAGTCGGCTCTCATCAGATCAGCGATTCTAGACAGCTTAAGCTGCGTGACAGCAGCTAGCTAGCAGCTAGCGTTGCCACGCCCCCGCAATGCCCATCTAGCACTGCGTAATGGCTGCATTGCTAGGTCAGATCGCTATACGTACAGCGAAGCATCAGCCAGTCAGGGTCTTTCTAGCCACAGAGTGTCAATGTACTCATTGCGGGGCCACGACTTGATGTGCTTGACCGAGCTGCAACATCTCAGGAAAAGGAGTGGGGTATAGTTGGTGTATATTGGTGTCGTTAGAAAAGGAGAAAGAATGACACGGCAGTGACAACTGCCTCCGCTTCTGACAGCCGGGAATCTCAGTTGCGCAACTCGATGGCAAAGCGATCAACGGCAACAACCACAGTCGTAGAAGGTATCCTGCACCCTTCGGAGGGACGTCTGATGGCCAGCTAAGTCTTGTAGCTATGTGTTTACGCATGTTTACGCACATGAAACCAGAACACACGACAAGGCCCATTGAAGACTGGCTGTTCTAGGCAGCCTGGCAAACAAAGACCCAACAGACGATGGAGGCTCTGAGGACATTGTGTAGCATGAGCGGATCCAAACTATCACGGATCTTTCGCTCGGGATGAATTTGAGCATGTAACAGCCTTTTTCGATTTGTTCGCTGCAACATCTCGCTAATCTAGTTGGACAGGGTCCACCCGGCTTATCTACAACCGCTTGATGCAAGGGACGGAGGTCTCCCGCTTAGAGTTGGACACGGGAAGCAAAAGGAAAGGCCAGCACTGATTCAACATGCTGGCCCATGCTGGCCCATGCTGGCCCATGCTGGCCCCTCTCTGAAGTTGTGGGAGTAGCCATAGATAGCCATCGTGTTTCACGGCGTTTTTCGCAGGCTGTTGATCAGCATCGAGCTCTTCGCACCCAGAGCGGCAAGAGCGGTGACTACTGGGACTCGGCTGTTGAGGCGCGCAGAAAGTCATGGCGGCTCGATGGTTCATATGAGTAGGTAGAACCAAAAAGTCCCACGCAAAATTCGTGAACCCACTTAAGGAAGTGGCTCCTAAAGGGATGAACAGTCCGTCCGTAGCAGTGCAAAAGGTAATAAGGGTCCAATAAGGGGCAGGGGGTCCATGAACGGCGCACACAGAGGTCCCCACAGAACAGGGTTCGTACAGGGTGCGTTGCGGGTTTTATTGGAGGAGAGGTAGCGCGAAAGGTCCATTGTTGTTTGAAGTCAAACAAGGGGGTTCATCGGGCATCTGAAACACAGGCATTGAAAGTAGAGCTCCCTGGCCTGAAACGAGATTCGTGGCGCGCCTGATGCAACCTCTAGCGAAGAGTGAAGCTCAAAGGACGGACCTGAAGCCAGGTGTTTCACTTTATCATGTTCACGGAAAGTCCACACGCATCACGTGTAGTGGAGCGGAATGTGGCCTCAATATGCAGGCCAGTGAGTTGTGTGGGCAACTGAACCTGAGTGGGGCCTCCTGAAAACGAAAGGCAGAGAGGCCCCCCGCCAACAAATGTGCCTCAGAAGAGAAGCTAGGAATTATCAAGCGGGTAGCTCTACCAGAATGCGGCCTGAATACAGACAAAAGCAAGCCAGGAAGCCTCAGGCAGCAGTACCCGAAGGTGGCCGCTCCAAATTTATGTGGGTGCAATGAGCAGCAAGAATGCGGCCGGCAGCGGCGGACATGTGGGACGTTGGGTGCTGGATGGGTGCGGCAGGGATTCGGGTTCTCGGCAACGGACACGCGACCGCGGGATCGTCCGTCCGGATGCAAGATCCCATTCTCTCTGCCTTCACCCTTCGATTTCTTCACCATTCTACCACTATTCTACCCATGACAGCTACTCATACTCCGGGAAACAGTAGAAGGCCTGAGCCCTTCAACTTCGAATCAGATCGGCTGTTTGGTTGTGATTTGTTGTGATGTCCTGTGGATGGTCAGGCTGCAGATGCACCAGCGCCAGCGGTGGGGGTCGTGTGCCGAGCTTAGGATGGTTTGGCAGCAGCTTTTCAAACATGCACGTGTCACGAAAGCTAGCTCCTGTGGGAGCTGTCGTTTGCCAAGCTCTCTCTCTCTCTCTCTCTTTTTCCCCACCCTCGGTGTGGGGTTGTTAGATTTTAACTCAACTCTTCTCCTCGCCCGGAACTCTTCTCCAACCCCAAAGCGTCCCTGGAGTGTCCAACTCTAGAGTGTCGCTGGAGTGCCCAACCCCAGAGAACCTCAGAGGCCCCAGAGTCTCTTTAGGGTGCCCAACCGCAGAGTGTCCCCGCCCCAGAGTCTCGCACCCCAAGAGTCTCCTGGAGTGCCCAACCCCAGAGTCCCAACCCCAGAGGCCCAACCCCAGAGGCCCAACCCCAGAGTCTCTGTAGAGTGCCCAACCCCAGACTCTTGCTGGAGTGCCCAACCCCGGAGTGCCCAACCCCCAGAGTGCCCAGCCCCAGAGTGTTGCTGGAGTGCCCAACCCCAGAGTATCTCTACCAAGAGAGGGTGGGGATGTTCGAAGTAATAATTTCTCTCTCTCTATCCCTCTCTCTCTCTCTCTCTCTCTCTCTCTCTCTCTCTCTCTCTCTCTCTCTCTCTCTTTCTCTACTGTTTCAGGTCAAAATGCCACCGCAGGCCATACATACATGGTATGAAACGCAATTAACGGACGGGCTGCGAGGGGTAGCGGAGTCGCACGCCTCCAAGGCGGGCGCGGCGTATGCCCTCCGTGCAGGGATGCAGCTGCGTTCAAACTTTTACCTCCATTTAACAGTTGCACTGTCCGGCAGTGCTGAACATAGGGTGCCATGGACGCAGGCTAGGCAAAATTATGGTGGGGGCTGTGTTGGGCGCTGCGAGCGCACCTCACGCAGGGGCTGGCTGGCTGGATCAGGAGTGGTCGGTGCGGGGCAGGCAGATCCATGGACGGGCGCGGCAGGCTGTGATGGAACACGAGCGGCCGCCGCGGCCACGCCGGCCGGCGTGGTGGTACCACGCCGCACATACACACCGCCATGCACCAGCGGACGCCACCACTTCACACCCACCCGAAACACGCCACCCGCAGCACACCACCGCAACATGCCGCAACGAAGCACCCGCCACCGCCACCCACCGCCAACCACCTCCACGCACCACTACCGCGCACCACTGCAGCTCGACGGGCGGAGCCAATGCCAGGCAGTTGCCTGTTCGGGAGCTCCCTTAAGGTAAGGGCAAGCTCAACCGGGATTGAAAATTTGCATATTGAACTAAAGCGGGCTTCGCTCCAGGGGAGACACCCACTACCAGCAAGAGCCGAAAGTGAACCTAGGCTACTACCGGGAAGTGTACACCCGGGCTGAACCTTGGGAGCAGCTCTCCTGGTTCACACACACACACCACTGCCATGCACCACCGAGACACACCCCCACCCCACACACGTCAATGCCCCACACATTCCCCACACCACCACTCCACACAAACCACTACACACACGGTCCCTCCGCAACCTTGTCACCTCTGCGTGCATGCGCAGCAAAAACATGGCAATGCCAGTCTGCAGAAAACATGAAGCTAGTGACAGTAAGGTTGCTGATAATGAAGTTTTCAAGGACGTTGACGGAGTTATAAATCCTACCATGTGGGAAGCACAAGCTATAAAGAATCAAACCAATTTGAGACATGGAAGATGGGAAGTTTGTGCAGAAAATTTGCAAAGAATTTGTTTGATACTTGAAACTGTGGGAGAAAGATGCAAACTTGTTTTATCAACTCCTTGGCTTTTAGAACCAATGACAAGAAATGCATTAATGTTTCAAGCATGTGCTCCGACATAAGAGGATGGTGCATCATAATTCATAAATTGTGCCCTTTTGACGGAAGCTATGCACCCACAAAGGCTTTTCGCCTTGAACAAGACCGCATCAAATTCATTGCCCCTGCCACTTTCCCCCATTAGGCTCAGATTGCAGCACAGACCCCCTGCGCAGGCCCCTTCACACACGTGCCCATCATCATGCTCTCATGACTGGAGGCAGATCCGTTGTGAATGCACTCAGAATCAGAACATGCAACATCATTCGGTGGTGCCACAGTGTGGTGCCTGAGGAAACGTAGGCCGAGATGCAATGCAAGTACATAGCATGCGCAACTCATTTCTTCTTACAGTGTCACTGCCAGGGCCAAGCGATCTTCCAAATGCAGATGGTTCTGGGCGAGGGCCTTAGGACATGGTATATCAGTTTGAGCAGGTCACACTAAACAACTCAGAACATTGATTGAACAGGCCTCGGGAGAAGGAGTTTTTAGATTCCCGCAAGACACAACAATGTTTCAGCAGCCGTGGTTATCTCATAGACGGCAAACCTTCTGTACAATAGTAGGAAACCTGAAAGTGTCCTTGGTGCCCTCTATGCGAAGGTACTGGGATGGCTACCAAGGCGGTGGCACAAGTTCAGGCCCGGCAAAATCGAATTCGAATCTTCAGTTGCGCCCTGAGAATTCTGCATGCCACGCCGCTAAATCATTCACCACCCACGTAGACCAACTGTAGCCACTCGGTGTGCGCGCGGGTTTGAGGTTAAGTAAGGGTTCAGCATGGTTCGGCTGATCTGCCTCGCGCCAGCACCCGCCGAAATGGTTTGGCAGTCTTTCCTGGCATGCTTTCTTGGTATTCAATTAGAAGAACCCATCACTGAAACTGGCGTTGCACAGATGGCAGGCGCATCGCAGCGCCCTTTCCTTTCACAACTTCATGTCCAAGGATGCATTCATCAGAAACGCGCAAAACAGATGTGGCGATTGCATTAGTGTGTTGTGTGTCAAGTACCGAAACATCGGTGCCCGCCAGTGTTTTCGACACGTGCAACTGCCAAGTTTCGGACACATGGGAAACACAGATGAGTCTTAACAAATCACGCCGCTTGGAGCTTGCGGGAGTTTTTGTTCTGGGGGGGCTTGAACCCCCCCCCAACCCAAGGACCTACAGCTTATGTCGACATAGGCTCAAATTCATAGCAGAGGCCACAGGATGGGCTGCTCCTCGCCGGTCACTTGTGCCCTCGTCGATGCTTAAATCGTAGCAGGGTTGCCACGGTCCCGCACGTTCTGGAATATCGGGCTCCTGCCACAGTGCGGTTCTGATTTGGCACACAAGAGTTCTCCTCCACAGTTTGGCAGTTCGTGCTCCGCCACTGTGAGGTGCTGATTCAGAAAAAAAGGCCTCGCGCCAGTGCGCTTTTTTTTCAGAGCTCTTCTGTCCGTTCGTGCAGATCAGTGGCCCTAGTTTCGGGTTAACCCCCAGCCATTGTTGAGTCCGCCTTAATCTTAGATACCTCTGACCCCAACCCACCCCCCGTGAACGCAGTATGGTACTCTCTCAAGCCGTCCTCGTCCGGTCCCCCCCCACCCAGACCTTGTCTTCGGTAGTGGATGTGGTTCATTCAGCATTCACTCAACCGGGTTAGACCACGTTCTGAACCCGCTTTGCCACCCACCCACCTCCACCACAAACCATCTTGCCCCAGCCAGGCATGTTTTTCAGTGGATATGGTTCTGAGGCATTCAGTCGACCGTGCTATTGTCAACCCGCCCCCCACCCTCCCCGCCTCACCTGGTCACAAGTGACCCGGAAAAGCTGGCCGAAACACATGGTCACAACTGACAATGTTGCCAGTTATTGTAACCATACTTGTAATATCATACTAAAAATGAAATTTGAAGAGGTTCCTACTCATGCAAACTCAGAACGGTGCCTCGCGCAGTGCTGCAACAAGGTCCAAGACTTTGCCAGACGGTAAGGAGGCCGCTTCGAAACTGCAAGTTTGCTTGTTTTCTGGTGTCATTGACCTAACATCAGATTAACGCGGTATCGCAACTGGCCTGTTGGCCCCCGATGCAGGAGCAACAAAAGAGTGGTTGGAAGCGAATCAACAGTGGCGCGTATTGGGATGCAGAGCAATGGGATCCTGATCAGCGTGGTGAGCTCAGACGGGCGAATGTTGCCACGATGCAGAGCAGTCCTCGAGAGTTGTTTTTGCCAGGAGTGTATGTCGGCGCAGAAGCTGGGCTGAAGAACCACCTGCAGGCTTCATTTTAATTAGTTGGCTGTGGAACATGTTGAAAGCAGGGGTACTTGATGCGAGCAAACGGTGTTGCACGATGTAACGGAAACGATGGGGGGGGGCAAAGGGAAACTTGCAACAGACACCGGGCCTGGAAGCCGAAACGAAAAGGTGTAACACAAACCCCCGGCTGCAACAGAAACCATTGGGAACGTGAGAGCGGCAGCTTTGGGGGTGAGGGCGGGGGTGAGGGCGGGGGGGGAAGGGGGGGGGGAACAGAATGAAATGGAAACCATGACAGCCTGCCCCTTCGAATTACTTTACATTCCGTACCCCCTGCTTGCCCTGCTCTTTAACCCGAAGCTCTAAGTCTTAAAGTAGACTCCCCTTAATTAGAGGGTTTACTGCAAAGCTGTTGTATTGCTCATTGTAAGGAAGGATCGGTTTCTTGTTGTGGCTTCCTGGTTTTTGTGGCAACCCTGCTTGGTGCCCGTTGTGTGTTCTGGGCGACTTCTGTTCCAAGTCTCCGTGGTCTCGGACGGGGCCGGTTTCAGATGGTTTCAGGTACAGGTGTGCCCTGCTTTCTTCAGGCAGTCTTGACCCGACTCCAGCCTTGTTCCTCCTGCGCACATGCATAGCATGGGCATTTGTTTGCAGGTGGGGAATGCCTTCCGTCACAAGACAAAAATGACGCACTGGTTTCGGTGCTGCGACACTTCCCGCAAGTTTGTTTGCGGATGCAATGCAAGCATGCTGCCGAACCCTGCTGGATTTTCCGCAGATTCGCGCACGGGCTTCAGGACCCCCTCAGGGCAGTTCGCGCGACGTTAAATAAAACCACGAGTGCCGGGCGGGCTGGGAGGGGGGCGGCAGGGGGGGGGAGGACGCCCCTCTTCCTCTTGCGCGGAAACAGCACGATCGTGCGACCATTGTGTTTGCAAATGGCGGAAGAGTAGGAGCATTGTGTTTGCAAACGGTTCCCGAAACTTCTCTCTTGTCTATGATGGGGTGCTACACAAGAAGAAGGATCATTTTCAAGGTGCGAACAAGCACCCAAGACAGTGTCATTTTGGAACGCGCGAACGCAAAAAGTGTCATTTTGGAACACGCCCTAATTGAACGGTCTCAAAAGTGATACCCGGAAAAAGGGGTCATTTTGGAACGCGCGCTTTACAAGGTCTCAAAACCTAGGCGCGGTGCTTGTCTCCTTGTGTTCCAAAATGATCCAAAATGATGCTTTCCTGTGTTCCAAATTGATGCTTTCCTGTGTTCTGAATTGGCCTTTTCCCAAGGACGGAGAACTAGTTTCCGGGCAACCCAAGGGAGGCGAAGGAAGGTGCATCATTGTTGCTTGAGCTAGAAGAGGCGAGCACCAGGGGCCCATCGTTTCTCGTCGTGGGGCGCATAGCATTGAGCGCGGCAGGCGGTCACTCGAAAATGTTCAGGTCGTGCAACGCCTCGAGGACCGTGGCTGATCAGATGCGTCCACCCATCCACATCGGTCACATCGGTCACAAGTTGTGGAAGAAGAGGATATGACATGACTAGCACAATCTAGCACATGTTCGCATCGTGGAGCAGCTGAAGAATGAACAGTTTCAGTGCAACCTGAAGCGAGACCAGCTGGCTAAGCGAGTTGTGCCGTCGCTTCTGCAGGCTGTTGATCCATCCAACGACGCGGCTGATATTTGGCGAGTGTGGGCCGTGGCCTCATTTGCATAAGTCATGAGATCGCACATTCCCCGTAAGCATGACCTGCGCTACCTACCTGCGGCAAGCTCATGCGAGGCAGGTGGCTTGACAAGTGTGGTTTTGGGCTGCAGTGAAGCAGCTGGACCGCCGACTCTTGGCAGATTGTCGGCCCTGCAGCCTTGCGACACAACCTGGAGAGCCCCACAGCGAGATGATGCGATTGTCTTCAGATGTCATACCCTTTTGGCCTGTGACTGTAGATTTCAAGACCACGGAGTGAAACTGTCGAACATCACATTCTCATTCAGCTGGAACAGACGAATCGAAGCTGAACAGTATTAGTGACCGGAGCCAGCCAGCATGGTGTGCATCCGCCTCCTACGACCTCTTAGGTGCTTGTGCCTTTCAGTGTTTCGACACACGCATCATGCTATCGCAATTGGCAGGTCTTCACCATCACAGCTGCCTACGCACATGAGCAGAAAATACGCCGGCTGTTTCTGGCTCAAGCATGCGGTGTATCCTGTGAAGCTTGCAAAGCGAGCAATTTGTAGCAGTTCACATGGCTAGTGGCAAAGCTCATGCAGATGAGCCAAGCTTGTGGAATGAGAATGACGACAGTGCAAAAATTGGAAGGCTGTTCGCGCAGATGAAGATCAGATGGGACACATTCCTCGCAGAAAAGCTTGGCCGCAAGGATCAGCTCTCACATGAAAGCCAAAAAATGAAAGAAATTGCGGCAATCATGAGGACGTTCGACAATGGCGTGGTAGAGGAGGAAGAAGAGCAAGACAAGATTTGGGTGGACAGCGCGGCCTTCGACATAGTCATTAGCTGCATCATCGTTTTGAATGCCTTCATCATTGGCCTTGAAACAGATGTGAGACGAGATTCGAGGGAAAGAGATGCCAGCTGGATTGTGGCCGAGGTTTTCTTTCTGCTCTGCTTCTTGGGTGAAGTTGGCCTCAAGATGTACTACCACACTTGGCGCTGGGCGTTCTACAGCTTCTCCAACATGCTGACCATCTTTATCTGCTTCATGGCCTTCATTGACTGCACGATCTTGAACCCCATAGGGGTGTCCGGTGTGCTTCGCATGTTCTCAATGTTCCGAATCGTGGGCATCTCACGCCTTTACAAGTTGATCAAGAGGTACCGGCGCTTGGATGAACTCCGGCTCCTCTTGCAGAGTCTAAAGGACTCAATGCAAACTCTCTTCTGGACTGTGGTTCTCCTGGTGGTGGTCCTCTACATTGCCGCTGTAATCCTTACGCAGCAGATCGGGCACAACGTCGAAGTGTACGGGAACTACCGGAAGCTCAGCGGTGGTTGGGATCATGAGGAGTTGTTTGGAACAGTGGGGCGAAGCATGTTCACTTTGATGCAAGTGATGACGCTCGACAGCTGGCTCAGCAAGGCAGGTTTCTTCAAGTGCCATCACACCCCACATTCCCCCAACATAGCAGTTCCATGCAGTTCCTAGCGCCACGGAAACATTGAGAAAGCAAGCTGCAGAACAGCATGTGCCGGCACTCGCCTTCGGGGCTTCATCTCTCTCTCTCTCACGCGCTCACTCGCTCACTCACTCACTCACTCTCTCTCTCTCTCTCGCTCTCTCTCTCTCTCTTTTTCTCTTTTTCTCTTTTTCTCTTTTTCTCTTTTTCTCTTTTTCTCTTTTTATCTTTTTCTCTTTTTCCTTCTTACTTGACACGAGTATACTCCGAGGGCGGCATTCTGTCCCGCAAGTCAGCCGGGCCATCCGGTTCAGGAGTTGTGAACTAGCTGCTTCGTAAGCATGCTGGCCGGTGCGTCGGGGTCCTCAGAGTGTCGAATACAAGCCTACTGGTACTCGCATTGACAACTCGACCCCCTGCGCTGGAATTGGAAGGCGTGAATGCGTAGCCAAACGAACGCACCAAAGCTTAGCATTCAAGGGGTCGGGAATACCAAAAGACAAACAGGAACCGAAACGAAACAAAGCCACGAGCACTGGCAGCACTGAATAACAAACGAAGCAGTACAGGAATAACATACACACGCACGCACGCACACACACAACCGTCTCTCGGGGGTATCCTTGAGCTTGTGCTGCACTAACATCCACAGCTTCTTCGCTGACATGAGTATCGTGTCGATGTCCGCAGCCGCCGTCGTATCGAACAGATCATTTGCACAGCTAAACACTGGACAATTAACATTTTTGTGTAGCTGGCTCAATATGATCTGCAACTACACCGCTTGCACTGGTCTGACGAACCCTGATTTCTGGCAGGTGGTGCGACATGTCGCCGTGAACCAATGGTACATGATTGCATTCTTTTGCGTTTTTCTTTTGGTCACGACGTTTGGTATCATGAACATCCTGGTGAGTGTCATTGTGGAGCAGACGTTGGCAGCTTCACTTCAGAACAAGCAGCGTCTGCGAGTTCGCGAGGAGAAAGCTCAGCGTGCGGAGTTAGACAGCATCAAGGAGATCTTCTTGATCTCAGATACAGATGGAAGCAACAGCCTTGACCGAGATGAATTTCTTGCAGCCGTGAAAAACCCAGAGGTGCAGTGGCGAATGAAGATGCTCGAGCTGCCAGTTGCCGAAACTGTCAAACTATTTGGGGTACTAGATGGCGACGGTTCGCAAACACTCAGCTACACTGACTTCATTCAGGGCTGCGCGAAGCTCAAAGGTCATGCGATGAGCAAAGACATGCTGGCAGTCATGGCGCAGGCTGGATTTGTTGTGGGTTCAATTTAATGTAGTTGGTTTCAGTAGCCCAGCAACAGCACACAGTAGCAACATGTTGGCAACGTGATACAAGATATAGGGAGAGCCGGAGACTGTCGGAGAGCCTTCCTGAGGCGGATGCTCTTGCAACGAAGATGGACTTGATGGACGATTCACTTGCCGAGAGTGAGCGAATGGTTGCCGGACTGGACGAGATCTCGTTGAGAATTGTTCGACGCTTCGAGTCTGCAGTCGTGGGTTCTCGACGCCGCATGGCCCATGCGGCTGGAGGCTCCAAGCCCATCGTTCCACCGAAGCGCGACGGTCCTGGAGGCGACAATGTCCCGCTTTCTGTCGGGAACCGTCCCAACTTGCCACCTTTTCCAGATCTGCTCAAATGATGATGCGACGACGATGTCTCACCAGAACTATAGCCTGCCACCCTTTCAAAGTTCGCCGGTCGATTGCAATCCTTTCTTATGGTGGGTGATCTGTTTGTGGTGTGCTTTGGCTAAGCCATTCGCCACCGAGCAGTTCAATTCGCTGGAATTCAGAGGCCAGAGACGTACTGTATTGTCCGCACACCTTGTAAAAGCAGTGGCCTGCTGCAGAATAGTTCACTTCACACCTGCATCCAATGCTCGTCATGTGTGGAAATGCGCCGTGCCCGTGAGCGTTCTGACCAGGTGCCAGGTGCCGAAATGCCTCCGGTGGGCCACAGCTGCCAATGCTGATGAAATTGCCACAACATCGGCAGGACGGCAAGAATCGGCAAGAAAAAGTTGCTTTTTTTGTGCCTGATGTGCCGGCGGGCCAGTGTGATTTGTGCAGTTGTCCCTTGCCATTGAGCAAGATAAGCAAGATAAGCGCGGAGGAAGCACCCGCACAATGCCAGCTGACATTGTCACATGTACTTGTGCCTACGCTACTGAGCTCTCTGAGGATTGACTTGAAGATGCGGGATCCGAATGACAAGACGAAGCTGCAGGCTTGCTTCAGTTGAGTATGAGTATCTTATTACATTCTACGTGCAGACCCCACTCAATTGCATTCGCTTGCTGAAGGACTTGTACGAGCTCCTTGACGAGCCCCTGTTCTTGAAAGGTGTCCCTTTTGTGCTGTTGAGTCAGATCCGTTCGAATGAAACTTGACCTCGCTCACCGCCAATGTAGCTTCTTGCGAAGGGAGCGGCTTTCGGGATTTGTGCCCCAATGCATCAGCGTCAGCAGCTATCCTCGTCAGAAGTGCCCATGACCGCTGAGGTCTGTTGGTTCTGGCAGCTTTGGCATTGTGAGACGGTGTAAGCACAGAGGCCAGGACGCATACCTCACCAGCTCTGCATTTGTTTGCAAGCAACATAAGATTGAGTGTCGGGGCAGTTGCTTCACATGCTGGTACGCTTTAGATTTTGTGGAGCTACCCTACGGGTTGCATACAAATAGGACGAAAGCATGTATTCGACTTGTCACCAGGCACAGGTTTGGAGTGTGTGATCAAGACAGTTCGAAAAGATGCAGCAGGAGAACGGCGTCTGAGCAGATACTACTTGGGGAAATCATACCGGCAGCATACGCGGATTAGCTTTGCGTGAGATGGGCGGAATTCGTGTATTCCTGTATCCCCTTCAGAGCCAAGCAAGGTATCGGGCACTCCTCGTCGACCGGTGTTTGGGTGAGAAGTTGCTTCGCATGTCCAAGGAGGACGGGTTGAGCAGATTGAAGCTGATGGTGACATGAATTTGCCAACTGCGTTCTTCGTAGGCAAAACACCCCAACATTGCAGTGTACCTCGACATGCTGGAGGGTGCCAAGAACTTCTACGTCATCATGGAGGCTCGAATTCGGTATGTTCCAACACAGTAAACATGTGATGGCACTAGCCTGAAGAACAGAGTACTGTTAGAGTCACCCGAACAAGAAGAGTACGGAGTAGTGTCGGATGCCGCAAAACATGTCACATCTCTTCGCATGAGATGTCTTGCACATAAGTCCGTTTTTATATTCGAATTAGTTCAATTAGTTCATTCTTGTATGATTGTTCACGCCCATGTGTTGTGCCATGTGTTGTTGCTCGGCTATGCTCAGCACATTCTTTTTGAAAGAGCAGCTAATTCTACGACCACACTGGTCGCTCTTGTGTCCAGGAGTTGACTGGTGCCGAACTGATGGATCAAGTGGAGGATTTGAGTTCTCGTAGCATTTGACCCTGTGTTGTTGCTTCATGATTCGGTTACAGGAGCTGTTTCCGATGACAGAGGCGGCCATATATATATATATATATATGCGCTCGACTTGAACCAGATTGTGAGCATGTGACAAACAAAACACTTCAAATCAACTCCAAGTGCGAGGCCTACCTGCAACATGTCATGATCGAGATTCTGCAAGCATTAGCGCCCAACTCCTGCACAAAGAAGCCGACTTGCATCATGGCCAGATGTTGCTATACAGTTCGCCTTCATCTGCATGAATACTAGGCATCTTCATCGTGTCGTGGGCTTGCTTCACAGAGATGTCCAGCACCCAGGCTTAGCATGCTTGGCTTTTTTTTTTTCGTTCCGCAGCTCTTGCACCGAGAAGACGGGGAATGAGTAGGGGCAGCTACACGACTCAGGGATTCGTGTGTAGTCCTGCTGCCGAGTTGCTGCAGTGTCAGTCCAGGTAGACGCTGGAGCGAAGGGGTTTCGTGTCTCTGTGGTTCCTGTTGGCATCTTTCGCAAATCACACCAGCCAAGCTCTGAAGGAGTCCACGTGCCCGTTGCTTGAGGCGTGCCTCCCTCAAATCTCCACCTTGTCCTGGACCGTAGGGGCGCGCAGGCTCTTTCTAAAGATGGCCCGAAAGCTTTCGTTTCGGGCAAAGTGGCAGATCACTCACGGAGCCCAAAGACGATGCGCCAAACCGTGCTGCATGCCGCGCGATTGGTATTT
>CAJNDS010000638.1:52500-100833 GCA_905221605.1 Symbiodinium natans
GAAGCACAAAGTGAACGTGTCTCAAGCTTACGCTCTGGTCCGTTGGTGTGGAGGCTGAGAGGGGCGTATCCATGTCATGGTAAGGCCAACTTCCAAGTATCGCCTCACTCGGTCTGCCAGCAGGAACTCTGAGGCAGGCATCGAAAGGAAAGCTGGCAACATGCAAAAAGAGCTTCACAAAAGAAAGTGCACCTCTCGGCAGGTCCTCACTCCCAAAGCCTGGAGCCAAACCGGAGAAAGAGTGGCCAGAAAGCTGGAAGCCTATGGACGCCTACAGCGTGGTAGAATTAGTGATGCCCCTTGAAAGTTCTGCCTTCTTCGACTCTGTGACGTTCAGGGGGAGCGACTTAAGCGACTTCGAGTGTGGTGGAAAGCCAAGGTTGGAACTACCCCAGTCCTTCACGCCACTTGAGCGGATTGTGTCTGAAGGGGTGGACGAGATTAAAGACTAGGTTTGTTCTTGATTCAGCAGATGTCAGCCATCTTTTGTTTAGCAATCAAACTCAGTTCTTGCCACCCGCTGCTGCCTTTTGAAATGCAGAGGGACCTCGGCAATGACTCTCAGTGTGAATAGGCTTCAAATTAAACGGGTGTGCCCGCAGTGGCAGCGAACATTCGGCTGCCAGGAGGATGCAAAAGCACTCCGGGCATGTGGTTTTAACCTGTGGAGTTGCAGTTTTTAGCTGGGCAGAGCCCAACAATCTAGGACATGACGGTGCGTAAGAGAGTGCGCGGTTGGAGTTGCACTGGTGCAGAAAGCAGCGCGTGCTCTCAATGTTCAGAGGGCCTGCAGAATTGATGATTTCTGATGCCACTTCATCAGTGCCGTTGGCATTTTTGTGGCACGAGTGTGAGCAGTGAAGAAGCTCGGCCGGCGATTGGTGCCATGAGGATAGATGCCCACAGGTTTGGTGACCACCTGGCTTGAGGAGAAGGCAATTTCGAGTCGGGGCTTGCAGACAGCTAAGCTCAGCTTGTCGTTGTCTTGCCAGGGCTTCGGGTTCATTGCCCCGGACGATTCCAATTTTGGCGACCTCTTTGTCCACGTCAGCGAGCCTGGGACTTGACGACATCCGCATCCGCAGTCCACACACACTGCCTAGGTGACAAATGTGTCAATTTCTGAGCCCAAGCAAAGGAGGATTTGTTACCTGCATGACGTTGCAAGATGATGGGGCCCAGCTTCTCCCAGCGGCCCAGTCTCTCCCATCCGCAGGCACTCTTCTGCTGCTTGACATGCTAGTCATGCTGTAACAAATTGTGCAGCTGCGATCAGGGCTGTTGAGCCCGGATGCCAGCACGTGTTATTTTGTGCCCGTTAGCTTCGAATCTGACGCGTCATCCGCGCGCTATGCAGTGCCATTGGCAAGTACCCGACGAGTAGTGACGAGGTTCTTTTGGTCCTGGATTGGCTTCGAATGTTGTGTTGCAAGAATTGAATTCAATGATTTGTTCATCCGTCGCTGCAGAAGGCCAAAAGTCTAGATGTCGGGCCAGTGGAGATTGCAAGATGCGCATGGCATCGGAAATGATCTTGCTTTCTTGCAGCCCGTGCTCTGGAGTGATTGTCAGCCCATCCCGGGGCAGAATAGTCGATGTCATCTGAGCCGCCCCTCCACTAGATCATCATATGTCAGTAGTGCGTTCTGTCAGGTGGACTGTTTGCTCGGCCCCGATCTTTAGACCCCTCTCTCAGGTTGCGCGACGCACGTGCTAATGGACTTGAACGAGGTGACAGAGTCGGGGCCTTCGGTTGCCTTCCGCTGCCATCGTTCGTGAGACCAAATGCGCTACAAGCACTAGCCACGCTCGTGATGCTGTAAGTGACAGCTTCTAGGGTCATAGGATGCAGAACAGCTTGCAAGGCAAGGACAGGAGCTAGTGTAGTCGTGATGAGGTTCGCTTTGATGTGAAGTACAACCGCGAGAAAGGCGGGGCGCAATATGACCAGACCAATTACCCAGCAGTACCTGCCTGTGCCCGCCCACGTTCTGCATGTACTGGCTCAGCATGATGGCAGCAGTCCGGGAATACAGACCCCCGCTGTCTTTCGACAGCCTTGAGGGACAACCCCGACACGCAGGATGTCACAGGATTCGCGAGTTCTCGCCACTAGTTCCACAAGCCATCCGAGGCTCCAAGACCACGCAACATGTCGGACTCCGGTTGATGTAGGATCCTCGAGACATCGAGACAGCTGCGAGTGATTCGTCAAGCATCCGAAGCTCACTTGTCTCGAGGGTCACATCCTGACATTTCCTGACACTCAGGGTCCGAAGCTAGGTCCAAAAGCAAAAACTGTCTCGAGGACCCAGGCAGCAGTACAGAAGTCTGCGCGTGCTGACGAGACGGCAGCATGCTTGGATGCTTGTGCGATGTTGCGCGGCAGGCAAGAACCTGGCCGTTAATGTTGTTGTGGAAAAAAGCGGTGCCTCGAGTGGTGGCGGGCCTTCGCCCCAGTGCAAGAAATCTCCCAAGTTCACAGTCATGGGTGGGTAAATCTACAGGCGAAAGCGCGACCGAGACAACAGCCGAAATCGAGGCCGCTTTGTCCATACAAGTTTGCTGGTTCGAGATGCCTGCCATGATGTGCAGGTGGAACGAGTCGTAACCGCAGATCCGGCCGCAATCTCACGACCAATGGAGAAAGCATGATGCAATTCCAGGTCAGTTACACTTGCGTCTTGCGTGATCATGCGACCCCATGGACCTATGACAAAAGCCCATGCTCCCGATGCGTTGGGTCATCTCCAAAGTTAAGGAAGAAGCCGTGACAGCCGCAGAAGCAGCAGGAGCAGAAGCAGAAGCTCCACAAGGACGGCTGATTGTTCCATGACATCCCATGATGTCACAATGATGTCACAATGATGTCACAGTGTACAGTGTGGAGAGTACTGAGTATTGTCCATACGAAGCACCTAAGCACTGTGAGTGTTGGGAGGTGTTGGGGCTTCGGGTGGTGAGGGTAAGTATTCAAGTCAAGTGTAGGTTGTTTTAGTACATGGTTGGTCCTTAGATTGGAGACCGCCTCGCCAGCTCCATTTCCCTAGGGCCAGAGCCTACCGCTCGATAGACGATGCCCAATGGAACAGAAGCATTGTGTAATGAAATGCGTGCACCCTCCTAACCTGGAACTTGTTTCTGATGAAAGTAGGCTTGATGCATCAACGGGCTGTAGCATTTTATACAGTCCAGAATGGTGTAGCTTGATGTCCCTTGCCAGGAGAAGGCGGGGCAACAGCAGTGAGAGTCCACGCCCGGCTCCTACAGGAGGGTGAACATGGGACCTTGCACTCCTGCTAAGCTACACGATGCTACGCGTAGGTTTTGCGGAAGGCACGTACTTTCACGCTCACGAATGTGTTACACTTATTTGAAGATCTGGGAGACCTTCTTGCCTGGTGGTAAGAGCAAGGGAGACCGATGGCTGCCGAGGTGGATCTGCAAAGGCGCGGAAGAGGCTGGACACTGATGTTGCACCGCCGGTTTCAAGTGGCATCACCATAACTTGCGCCGAAGGATATGACATTCGGTGTTTGTCTCGGGGGAGCGATTACAGTGTCTATAGCGTTTTTAGTGTGGAGAGAGATCCAGCAGAGAGCTTTGGGCATCTCTGGGCACAATTTTCCGGGCCATTAAGCCGAACGGGTTCATTTTGTTGAGTGACAGGAGTGGGCGGTCTGAAACCCGCAAGCGGAGGAGCTCGAGCACTTCCAGTAAGAGGTCCTGACGGCATCTTTTGGTAAGCTCCTATCAGTTCTTGCCAACGACTGAAAAAGATAAATGCTGCTTAAAGACAAAGCACTCCCGACACGAGCAAACAATCGTTTTTAGGATCCCGGCTGACTCTTGGGAGTAAGTATGCCATGCACTTCTTGCTGGCAAGAAGCGCGGCAGCGTGCTGGGATAGCCATCTGCCAAAGTGCGTAATAGTAGCGAATGCCCTGCTCTGGCAAAGAATGTCAGATGACCTTGCTAGCCGCCAGATCCAAGGGACTATGAGGCCAAGAAGGCAGAGTAAACAGAGATGCGCCAGTTCATGTTCTTCTCATTCCTTACATATCCCCTGGCTGGTGCCTCTGCACACAGGACAGGGCAAGCAGGATTACAGACACCAAACGAAATTGGCTTGTCGTCTTCGGGTTCAAGTTCAATTAACAAGAAAGTCCAAGAAAAAAACAACCCACAACCTTCGACCCGGAATGAATCAGAAACAATGAAACGATGCCAGAATTCACGTAGCCTTTCCATGTATTGCTAGCTAATGGATCTCGAGCAGCCGCGCATCTTAGAGTCTTGCAGAGCGCGAAACGTGAACGACCAAATGCTTCATGGCACCCTAGCCGCTAGCCCTCGCAGCTTCGAGGATATGCCAGCCCTTCATTCCTAACCTGGGACATGAAAACAGCAAAGGAAGCAACATGATTATATTGAATAGCCTTATTTGCGCGACCATGAGTTTCTTCACTTTTCATGACGATAAGTTAAAGATCGAAGCGACTCGAATGTCGAGCGTCAAAAGTTCAGACAGACAAACAGATATGGAATAGGTAAGTACTATCACTGATAGGTTGTAATTTGGTGAAAGACTACAAAAAATGCCACCATCTCATTGAAACCAGGGTTTGGAGCTCGAGACTGGACCTTGTTCCGTGAGGCTTGTCAAGTCTGGATGAAGAGATACATGAGATACCCACGACAGGGGGGGGGGGGGTGGGGGCAGGGTGCTCTTTCTAGGCAAGGCGCAAAGGAATCCCCACAAGATGTACACTGTATGACGGACAAGCAGGGGGGGGAGGGGGGGGGAACCCAGCTTCACACTTCGAACTTAGATACGTAGGAGGTTTGAGGCATTTCCCTTTTTTGGCAATCTCCTTCAGCAATAATGACGGAGGGGTGCCTTGTTTTTCCAATTTTTTCTACATAGTTGTCGCGGGATCTGAAGAGAGACTTTTTAGAGCACGTCCCATCGCCCGCAGCCGCGAGCATCAACGTGTATCCGGTGCTAAATCCACATTCTTGAGCCATGCATGGTCCCTGTGCTTTGTTGAGAAAAGACATTCTTCCTTTTGCGCCCCGAAAGGGAGCTAAAAATCTTATCACCACGTGCACCGCCTCGCAGCTCCGCTAAAAGGGGCCGGGCAAGCGCCTGTGCCCGGCCCGAACATCCTCAGGCAACATCAGGCAGCAACATGTCTCGGGGGGTTGCAGTGATGCTGCACATTACTCTTCCACACGGGTTTCCCGATTTCAGGGGGTCTCTAAGGAGGACCCTGCAGTGTCCCTCCTCCCTCCTGCAGGATGGCTCCTGGAAGCCAAGCACACATGCCGAACTGTCCTGGGAGAACTAGACATGCAACCACCTGGGTCTTCAAAAATGCTAAAGAACAGATGACCTTTGGGGAGATCCCAACGCAAAACCTGTCCGCAAACCATGCGCACCGACTGCGGCCTCCTCGGCGGATTTTGAGAACTGCTATCTATTTGTCACATTGCCCTAACAATGGCTCAGGTCCAGATGGGGGTCCTGCGAGGACTGTCAAAGCCAAGGTGGGGAGAGTGTAGGAGTTTGATGCCGGGCAAATTACCATGACCTGGAGAGGTTTGAACAGATAGGGCAATCCCCCAAAGCCAGGACTTGTGCGATTTGCTGTGTGCCCAGATAGCAGGTTTGGAGACACGCGGGTGCCAATGCAGATACAATGGTAAGTGTACGGAGATCGCGGGATCCTTAAGCTTTCGGCTGCATGCAGTTCAGAAGCGTTCATCTTCAGATTGAGAAACCCTCCTCATATTCAATTTCCTCTATGTTGGCAGCCACACGTCTTTACGGTTGCGCAGTGGCAAGATACAACTCATGGGGATGGGTATAGAGTGCCAGAGCATCTGTCTTTTTCGCGAGCCTTTTGTGTTCCATGCACCACTTGTAGGAGAGCCGACGCAAAAGGGCGCATCCTGGAGCCTAGTCAAACCCTACCCAGAGACTTAGACTCCGCCTGAAGAGCCCTGGACAGCGAAATCGGTGTGCCCCAGTGTTTTCCCCTTTGAGAAGACTTCAACTCAGCGGGCACCCTGTGGACTCCCTACAGAACAGCGCCCATTGGGCCCTCTGGTGCCTTTGCATCGCTGGGGCTTGTATGCGCTTGTCGATTCGACCTCCAGACTGCTACAGCACCCAACAGACTCCAGTTAAATCTTGCAAGAGATCACACCTTAGTCAACTTCCAAGCTCAACGGTTGAAATCTCCAAAGCCTCTTCAGGCAATCTTCTTCCTACTGCTGCTTGGCGGTCATGAGGCTGTGCGCGTGGGGGAGAACGTTTCTCTCGTGGAGCATATGTCCCTCTTTGCTCCTCTGCTGTCATTTAAGAAACTACTCTACTTTTGTTTCTGTAGTACGGGCAGAGGAAGCTTTGGGGTTCTGGTTGGCCGACAATGGGTAGTGACTCCCAAAAGACACTACGTAGTTCAATGCAGAATGAACTTCATGAACCGCATTGGCGAAGCAAGGGCCCTGATCAGGACAGAGCTAATTATAGTAGCTGTATTTCAAGCACCGAAGAGTTCACAGCTGTGTCCGGTGCAGGGGCAGGCTTAATTAAATCATGAGCTGGGACCCTTGTTTAAGTCGCGCGCTGCGAGTTTTCTGATGACGGAGTGGTGAGAGCTGGCAATCCTGACTGAAGTGAGGATCCTGAGTCACCTTCCGACTGGGCCGACAAGTATCGCGATGCGAACAAAGTTTGCGGCTCGGTCCTCTCAGTTTAGAGTGCCCCGCAAACTTTGTCGGCTTCCTATGTATTGAACCGATCGCCTAAGCAAGGGGAGAGTATCCACAAAATCCGGTCATCTGATCTATAAATCCAGCCACAACCTGCAAGCTGAATCGAAAGTCCCTGCAAAAGCTCAAAGTCTCACAAGGTAGGAAGGTAGATTGCCATGACGTCGGTCGGTTAGTGGACAGGCAGACGGATATTACACATGTTGTGCTTTGTTGTTTTTGTAAAGACCTACGCAGGTGGCCTCATCAGGGCTCAGAAGCCCGAAATGCCTGCGTACCTACTCGGGAATGGGCGACCTGATGAGGCAAATGGTCCACAACATCTTGGAAGTGTATTGGAGCCGATGGGGGCTGCACGTTGCGAAGCTTCCGCTTGGACCGGCCGAGACCTTTCAACGACCCTGGGCCTTAGTGCATGGTGATCTTATTGTCATGCCAACGGTCATCATTCATTTTAAAGGCCTCCGGCTCAGGCCCTAAGAACTGCCGACGGAGTCTTTTAGCGGTTCCAGGTAGTCTCTGGGGGCCTGGGGAGGTATTGGAAGGGGTCTTTAGAGAGTCTTGGGACTTGCTTTCTGGGTTGGCATTGGAGGGATGGAAACAGCCAGAGCCCTTAGCCGTAGCTGCTCGCCTCAGCCTCACAGGCTTCTTTCATCCATATCCTTTGCCGGAAAGCTTCAGTTCCTTCTTCTTGGGCGGATTCGGCGGGGAGTAGTGGCCGAGCAGTTCGAACTCTGGAGTAAACCCTGAAGCAGCCCACAGAAATCAGTCAAGGACCAGTGCAGGCTGAGCGACGACTACCTCATGACACACGACCCGAAGACGGGACTGTACTGAGAAAGCTTTCCTTCAACTTTGAGCAAATGAGAAGCCCAAGGGGCGGTTTGCACCCGCTAAGACATTCCATGCTGGCATTGATTTTCCTCTTGACCCTGGGAAAAGCTCTAAGGCAAAACAGTTTCAAGATGATGGCGGGAGTCCTACGGGACAAGGCCGGACAGTGGCCCAACAGCCCAACAGACTTCAACATGGCTGTACGTTCGGCCGTTCAGCCGTTCAGCCATCGTAAGGTTTCCAGATGTTTCCAGTGTGATTTGACGTATACGGCTGCTGACACCCAAGCACCCACATCTCTGACCTGCAACATACTGCAACACTGCAGGCCATCTACAGCCTTTCAAAATCGCCCCTACTTGCCAAACAAGCCGTCAGGCATCCGGGGACATCCGGGGAAGTTGGGTGTTGTTGGGTGGCCATGATGGGCACTTCAGAAAGGAGCTCACCCCGCCGGTGGCGGAGGAGTTTGTTCCCTTGACCTCCTCCGTAACTTTTTGGACGCTTCGTGTTTCGTTACTTCTGATGCGACCATATAGGAGGTGGGGCTTTCGCACAATTCTGTAGCTGCAACGGAGCCCTATCGCCAGTGGAGTTGACGACAGTTCTTTGCTTCGTGCTGCGAAGCAATGCTCGGTTTGCTTTCCGGATGGGTCTGCTCTTTAAGACTTTGAACGGCTAGTTCATCAGTGGCCTTTCGTGGTCTCTTGGCCCGACAAGTATGTGGCCTAAATATTTCCTCCAGACCTGAAAGGCCGACAAGTACAAGGAGAACTGCATGGGTCGCTTCCACTGGGCCAACCCAAAGTGCAAGCGGAGGATGCAGACCCTTTTTCCCTCGAGAGTTGGCAGTTTAGGGTTTCGGCTTCAGGGGTTGCACCTGGTATTCTCTCTGTGTTTTTCGTTTCTGTTTTCTCTCTTTTTTTTTTCTCTCTCTCTCTCTCTCTCTCGCTCGCGCGCGTTGAGTCCGCTTCACGCACTTGCCGCGCTTCAAGCATTCGCGCGATTCATTTTCAGGGCTGAGGGTGCTCATGGCTTCGTTTTACGGTTGAGGGCTTTAGGGTTCATAGCTTTTATGGTTCAGGGTTCTTGGGGTTTAAGAGTTTTCGGCTTTTAGGGGGTTTCGCAATTAGGGTTTTGAAGCGCTTTGTGTCTTTGTTTTTGGTCTAGGGTTAAACGCTTTACGGTTTCGTGGGTGCTTTTAGGTTAGTTTTAGGGTTTTAGGGTTCCAGCTGAGTACCAGGGAGAGAGAGGGAGGGAGCACCTGGGGGGGGGGGGTCGCTGCATACCTACGTTGGCCGTGTCACACTCGGGAATCCCAGTCAATGGAAGTTGGGGATCTTTTGAAGTACTGGTTGGGGGTTAAGGGTCAGCTCAGTCTCACGCGGGGCTGTTGGGGGAAGTCTCACATCCGGACCGAAAACTTGGGCGTGCTCTCCTGCAAGGGGTCCCTAGGAACTCCCCAAGCCTCAAGCCATGCAGCAGAAGAAGAAGAAGAAGAAGAAGAAGAAGAAGAAGAAGAAGAAGAAGAAGAAGAAGAAGAGGAGGAGCAAGAAGAAGAGCAAGAAGAAAAGCAAGACGAAGAGCAAGAATCAGCAAGAACAAGAGCAAGAGCAAGAAGAAGAACACGAGGAAAGGAATAGAGAGAGAGAGAGAGAGATAGACCAGAACCGCTGGGCCGTCGTGGCCGGGGGACCTCCTCTGGGGGGACCCTCTTGAGCGTGGAGAAGAAGAAGAAGAAGAGATAGAGAGGGCAGCACAGAATAGGAGCTGCAAGTCGGGCAGAAGGGGAAGCTTGTGTTCACTTCGTGATAAATGTCCGTGGGGGAAACAGGCTCAACAGCTTCACGCTGAAAAGCAAAAACGCCGGAGCAACACAGGGTGATGCGGGTGTCTCGGTTTTGGGGTAGAGTGGTTGGACGCTCAGCGTCACCCGTGGGCGGCGATGCCCCTCATGCCCCGTAGAAGAAGTAGCATAAGTAGATGACGTAGAATAAGTAGATGACGTAGAAGAAGTAGATGATGAAGAAGAGATGGCCCCAAGTTCCTAATCCCTTGAGCATTGACCGATGCAGCCTTCATGCCCCCTCATTCAGAACTTCGCTCAGGATGATGGCCGATGCTTTGCGGTTCATGTCGAAAGCGCGGGCAAAAACTCAGTTCCTTCCCTTGCAGCGGTTCGACGATGGGACACAGGGTTTTTCATCAACATCAAGGTATCCACGAAAACAAGCACCACAAGGTTCTGGGACTGACCCCCGCAGCAAAGTACGACTGTGTCACATGAGGCCTTCTTCTACTTCAAAGTTACAAGTAGCATATGCGGCTGTTGCAAGCATGCAGTATGTGAGGCTGATGTTTTCGATCCAGAGCACACTTTCGCGAATCCGAAACAAGAGAACCTAGTTGAAGTACAACCTTCCCTTCGCCCCTTGCAGTCCCATTCCGCTCTGGCACATTTTCTCTTCGACCATCACCCCAGGAAGCATCATAGGTAGAATATGTAGATTCAGGCTCCAATTTGGGCTAATTACCGAACGGTTGACAACGGTTTTTGGTTTTGTGTGGGGACGTGACTTATGGGACTGATGCATCTTCTAAGAACCCCGTTACGTGAATGCTGGACAAGAGTCTAATCTACTCAACAACCTTTCCTTCCCCTGCCCCTCCCCACCCAAGACTCACCAAAGTCCCACCACCGCCCACCGCCTTCTTCTTCTCCTTGCTTTGCAGCCCGGAAATAATATTCTTGCGAGGCACTGTCAAAAATATACGTGGCTTTCACTGTCCTCCTCCCACTTGTCCCGTTCCCTTTTCCATCCTTTTCACCATTTTTCTTCCACTCGGAACCTCGCCGCACTCCTCACCAGACCTCCCACCCGATGACGGTGCTCTATCTGGAAACATCCACCGCCCAAGAAATGCGAAACCTCACCAATTCTACTGTAGGATGACTACGAGCGCAGGTTCAGTGAGGGGTTTCACCCGTCTTTTTTTGGCATAGTTGTTCGCAGCGTTGACACAAGTTCCGCTTTTATTGCGAACCGAGAGATACTGCCACGATGCAGCGAACCACAGTGTCACTGCTCATGCTATTCGAGGTTTCAAACATTCGAAAACATGGATGCAAAGAACCTAGAATCTCAAAGCGTGTGTCGGCATTGTTGCTTCTGAGGTTCCTCTCCGGCATGTCAACAGAAGATTGGCAGGCACAGCGACGCGTGCAGCCCGACGTCACGTGGAGTTTAGCAGAAAAAGCTTCGGGTTTCTGTTGAAGGACAGAGGTTCCTCTCCAGACACATCCGTCACCGAACCAGGAGGAAGCCTGCTACAGTGCTGCAGGTACAAGCTGCTCTGCTTCAAGCTACCCCTTCCATCAGCTTCCACTAGGTACGAAGACACCTTGGAGGATCTCAAAGGCGTGCTGGGCGAGGAAGGGGCCATGGCAATGAAGCTGAAGGAAAAGATCCAGGCACCGTTCTTCCAATAGCCACGGGGTCATGCGAATGGCGAGCCCCTTCCGGGTCCAGTTGTTTGGTGGTGCGTATGCCGGCGGAGAGGGTTTTTAACAACATCAACAACAATCAAAAAGGACCAACAGCAATGTGTTAAAGGATCGAAACAAATCCAAAGAGGACCAACAACAAATTTAGAAAATATCGGCAGAAAGATAGACATATGCAAAAAGACAAAGAAAAGAACGACATGCAGAAAAACAAGGAAGGAAAGAAATGCAGACAGAACAAAACCCTTCACAACCACATGACTGCTTTCCAGACTCATCATGTGAGCATTGTGTGCGCTCCCCCCCCCTCCCCTCCTCTAACCTCCCCAGTTTTTAAAGACATATGAATCCTTTCCAAGCTCCTCATGCGTGCATCCAATTTGCAAACCCCACCCCCCCCCCCCCCCCCCCGCCGCCGCTCTTTTCAAAGCAGTGCAAGCTTGCTTCAAAGCATTTCTTTCCATCGCTAGACATTCCCTCAAAGCCGTATAAATCCTTTCCAAAAATCATCATGCGAGCTTTGTGTTTGCCAATTGCCCCCCCCCCCCCTCTCCCCCAACGCCCTCGCTGTTTGTTAAGCATCGCGAAATCAGTAGACACTCCCTCAAAAATCACAGGAGCCTTTTCCAAACCCATCATGCGAGCATTGTGTTCGCAAATGCGGGGAGGGGCAGGCTGCCCCCCTCCAATATGACTCCTTTCCAAACTTTCCAAACCCATCATACGAGCATTGTGCTTGAAAATGGGGGGGCGGCCGGGGCCTGGGTGCCTTGGACGCTTTGCGTCCATTTGACGGGCGGAGCGATTTGTAGGAAATTCCAATGAAAGTTGGGTGTGTGGCGTGCTTGTGGGGGTGTGCGGTTGGGGGTGTGGTGTGTCAAGCCGTCAAGTAAGGTGCCCTGCACATGGACGCCAGTCAGCCCACATTTTCTTCATGAGTCCTTCTCGGAAAATTACTTGTTTTACATGCCTGTCAACCACCTTTGACAGGGCCCCATTTGCCATGCAAGTTCCGTTTATGGAACTTGCGACCATGGCAAGAGGGTGCCCCACCTCCCTGACGCCGTGCTCCAACGCCTCAGCGCTCCAGCGACCCAACCTCCAGCGCCCCAGCTTTCCAGCGCCACAGCGGCCCACCTCTCCAGCGCCCCGGCGCCCCAGCGCACCAGCGCACCAGCGGGCTCGACCGCGACGATTGTCTGGCCAAAGCAATTTCAGCATCTATTTGATGTTTGTTTTGCCTGCTTTCAATTACGCCATTAAGCGTAGTGCGCATCGCATTGTCGCATAGCCTGCAGCTGTTCACCACACGGGGGCCGCCCCTCACATTGTGCAGAAAACTAATGAAGGATAAAAGACCAAAAAACAAATTACAAAACAAATCCGGACACGGTGCTTGCATCATGACTTTTGGAAATGCTTCATATGCTTTCGAGGGAATGTGCACCGACGGCGCGGCATGCTTTGAAGCAAGCTTGCGCTGTCGGTGCCTGCATGATGGGTTTGGCAAGTACCAGAGCATTTCTGATGTCTCATAGGCTTCTAATTTGCCCTGAATGATAGCCTGAAGGCTTAATCGGCGTGCATTCTGAAGACTTTGCACTAGGAGCGTGTCGGAGTGGGGGCGGGCCTTACCATGAATTTGTGTTGGATGCTTTTGTGTTTCTGATCCTGTGGTCTTAAGAATTCTCCCCGGGAGGGCCTCGCACAAGGATCGCAGCCTTCACATCTGCCCATGGTTCTTCCTTCTATCAACGAACCGGGACGCTTGTTGGAGAGTGACTGCTAGTAAAAGAAACAAACCTGGCTTCCTGATGAGGCCTCTCCTGCATTGATGAAGGATGGGGAAGGCACCGTCAAGAAGATGATGAGCTTGCCCCTTGTCCCTGATGCGGAGTGCTGTTTGACCGGTTGCTTTTTTGCAGTCTCAACACTAGATTGTAGTCGATCGGGGCTGAGCATCGTGTCCTCGGTGCTGGCAGTTGGAATGATGTGTTTTCCAGACCGGTGAGCGTGGGGGCACACTCAGTTGGCACAAATTGTTCTCCAGAAAGACTGGTGCAGCTAACCCCCATTTGACTGCTAGAGTCGCTGACGCAGTGGCAGAGGCCTGCTTCAAAATATTTGAGAACATGTTTTTAGTTTACGGCCAGCTGAACTTCACAGCTTCTCTGGCCATCCTGGAGCCCACGCCGAAAGCTGCCTGGACCTAACAGACAAATGGACCTCGCACAGTGGGTGCAGGGCAGCGCAACCTTACAGTCAATTTTGCTGCTGTTTTGGTTCCGCAACGACATGAACGAAGGTAATTGCCATTCGCATCCGATCAACTCATGGGAACTGCCCAAACGCATCCCCCAGATCGAGCCGCGTGCCCAAACCCGCAGCGCGGCGCCAGTCATGTTTATCCTGCAGCGCAGGAATCTAAACCCGCGCGCCACAGGCCACCCATCCTGTCGGTTTTTTGTTTCTGAGGAGAGGATCCCAAGCGCTCCTGTTGAAGGAACAACAGCTTTCATGATCGCCAAGCTGCTTAGCCCGGACCCTGGCCCTAACCCATACAAACACACCAGCAGGCCCCCAGCACCAACGCGACAGTCGTTTTGTAAACGACCGTGGCCTAGAGGTGTGCAGCAGTGCAGGCTCAAGGGCATGAGGCGTAGGATGGCGTCACATCACTTTGAGGAATGCCAAACTGCCACTCGAACTTTGGAAGGTCTCAAATGCTGCACGTGGTAGGCCAACTAGAGTAACTAGAGTAACTAGAGAGCATGTGAAGTCTGTGCTGCGTGCAGGTGTACAGGACACTGTTAACGGTGGTCAGCTCGGCCTTGCACTCTTAGCTGTTCACCAGCTCTAGCTCTTCGCACCTGCACCCTTACTCGAATGTCCCAACCCAAAAGGTTCTCCCTGAAGGACCGCTCGTCGCCAGGGGCGGTGTGGGGACTAAAAGTACTTAATCTGCCAGGCTGACTAAGCTGACGATGGGCTCTGAGGACGAGAAGGCAGAAGCCAAAGCCGAAATCGAGCGGCCCGACTGCGACATGGTTTGTTTGGCTTACTGAGTTTTTTGGCTTTACGCTTCAATTCCAACTCAGCCAGCCTTTCCACAGCACTCCCAACATACCCAGCCGTACTGGTCGGTTACTGCACATAGTCCGCACGTGAATGGTATCATTTTCAGAATCCCATGAGAGTATCCGAATTCCAAGACTGGGTGCCTTGAGTCTTTGAGGGGTCGGTGCGCGTGCTTGGGGACGGCCCTTTGTTAGGACCGAACCGTGTGAGATGCCTCTAAATATTGGGGGTTAGCTGAAGGTGAAGTCGCATCTTCTTGTGCAAAGTCGTATCTCGCGCGCGTGCACACTGGGGTTTCGCAAAGCCAAAGCTGGCTAGAACGCACTTGCACCCCCAAGCCAAAAATCGCATTCTGTCCCTAGGTTGTGAGAACGTTTAGGGGTAAAGTTCATGGCGTATAACACCCCATGACAACAACCCGAACGAGCTAACCTTTTGCAAACTTAAGCCCCAAAGCTTGGGCCGGCGCTGTCAGGAAAACCGTTTGTTGGGGCAGGCGTTCCCTTCCACCCTTAGACGCACGGCCCTCGCAACGGTTCGCGCAGGCCTCGCGCAGGCGCACATACGGTCGCTACCCAGCCTGCTTGTTTGCTGCCATGAAACCCACATGTAACGCTGAAAGGTGCCGCATGCGTAATTACTATGCTTGTGAGTCCGGAACATGTGCATGTGGTGCGTGCGCTTGCGGACTGCCATAAAGTTCCGTCTTTGTGCTGATAGGGCGTGCGGTGGCAAATTCGTACTTTGCTTGTGTGTCGAGAACACGCACGTGCGCCGCGTGCTCTTGGAAACGCATCAACAGCATGTCTTTGTGAGGGGACTTTATGCGGGTTAATGTGACTTCGTTCGCAACCGTGTCGTTGGGGAGATGTGACTTCACATGTGGCGTAACCTCGCACCTTGTACCTTTTTAATTCTTAAGGAAGCTACGGGTTGAGGCAGGGGGGACCCCTAGAATTTCGTGTCTTCTTCCTGTGATTAAACCGGGGGGGGGGAGGGCTTCATGCCATGGCAATGACCAGTGAGCAACAGCATGGCACTTTGAACAAGGGGCAATAGTCGTAGCAGCGGATCTTGGGATGTACATCCGCAGTTGTGGGACGCCTTTGTAAGCTCCAAGCGCTTTCAACTTCATAAACGTGCTCAAGTCAGACTTGCCTGTACAGGCTGTGCTGTGGCTATGCCACTTTACAAAGCCCTCAAGCACTTTTTCTTAACTCGACTATTTTGAACCTTGAGAAGCTGAGACCCTAGACCCCCCCCCCCCCCCAAGTACCTCCACCGTCCCTCAGTAGCTACACATAAAAATTCGCCGCTAAGAATTATGCAGAGCGTAAGCAGGTCAAAACTTACTTAACCCCGACACGCACCCTCCCTGTCGTTTGCACTTGCGAGACATGGCGGCTTTGTCGATGTGGAAGTAAAAAGCGATGACGGCTGCGCGACGATGTCTTCGTGAAAAAAACCGATGACATTTGCAAGGCGAACAACATTCAGGTGCCAACAGCGGCCACGGACACACACGATCCCTGTTGGCCCTGAACATGGTGGGGCGGAGTGGCAAATCCGAGCGAGATGATGGAAGAACCCATACGTACCGAATTGATTACGCCTGAGGCAAATGCCGGACTCGACTCCTCCACTGAGCGCTGAGGAGGCTCATGTTCTGTTCTTTGCAGTGGTTTGAGGTAAAAGGATGTGATGCGTAGCCATGGGTAGCTTAAGGGAAGAAGAGCACTTGTAATCTGAAAAGAGGTTCAGGAACGGCTGAGTTAGGCATGGATCCGCCCCAGGGGATCTTTGGCAGTTGTTGTCGACGGCTCCGGGGCTTCCTTCGGGTACGGGCTTTGTTATACGCGGTTCACGGCCTCGGGCTGCAGACAGCTGGTGATGATTTTCCATTCTGGTAAGGGGTAGGTAGTAGGTAGTGTAGTGACGGATAACGTACGTCAGTGCCTGCAGAGCAACAGAGGGAACGGGTTCAAATCGCGCTGGGCAGCGTGTGGCGGGCGGGCAGAGCAAGGACGGCTGTTCCCTAACCCATAGAATAGAAATAAAACCCGTTAGAATAAAATTGGGCTGGAGACCAAAAGGTGTGATTCTTAAAGAGGTACCAGATTACCCACAGTCCAAGAGGTACCAGATTTACCCACAGTCCCTGAGACGTCGACCTGTAGAGATGCATGTTTGAAGCTTCCCAGAGGAGCAGGATTGCCAGGCAAAGGCTTTGCAGCCGCTTGGCCCCTTGTGGAGGGGGGGGAGGGCATGAGAGTGTTTAGGGCGTTGCTTTGTTTTTTGACATTCGAAGGTTCAGGATCGCTGAGCTCCGAGGTTATCTCAAGAAGCGGAAACTTGCGCCCCGGTTTCGTAGTAGTTCTTATATGAAGCACTTACCTTGCAAGCCCAATCCCAAGAAATGGCTCAAGCCATACTGGTGTGAGCCACAATTATGCTGGATTCTGATGGGCTTTGGGTGGTGTTGTGGCTGCTCTCTGTATGACATGGCGGTCCTAACTGCCCAAAACCAGCAGTGCGGCCTGTATGACCGCAGATGCGCACGCATGACCTGAACTTTGATCTGCGAGCTATGATATGGCAAGTTGCCAATGAATTTATGGCGCTGCATGTGCCTATATGTGACCTAGAATCGGAATACCCCTTCAAATGGCCAGCCAGCCCTGGGCTGAGCTGTCTATAAACAACTTAGTTTTGCCATTTTATAAAGTATGATTTTAAAGCGAGTCTTGCGCATAATATTCGATATATACATGTATGTATATATATATATATATATGTATAGGCTTGCTTGATGTGTGTACCTCGTCAAGGGTGCACGGCTGTGGCAATGTTGTGTTGACACCCCGTTTGTGGTGTTTTACGCAGCGCGTACCCCGTGCGAGCAGTTTTATGATAATCAGGGGTTTTATGAAGAGATGCTGAAGGGTTTTTGGTATGTGGCTTGGGTACCTCGCGCAGGTCATTTACGATGAGGCATTGCCGCATTGCTCATCCCACTTTGTGTCGGCATGGCGGTCAATCGACTTTTTAAATGTACAATCTGCGAAGTGGACGTCAGTTCAGCTATGCGGGAGGCGAAGAGTAATGTTGCATAAAATTTTAATACATAGCCCCCCCCCCCCCGCCAACAAATTCGACCGTCTATGGACCCTATATGAACGCGTAGCGCGGCGACCCCCAAACAAATTCGGGTGGGGAACCGCCCGCAGGGCCTCAAGCCTTTGGAAACCTTAAGGCCTGAAGCTTTCCAGCCTTTAAGATTCCTGGAGCCTAAGGCACTCAGGCTCTCAAGCCTTACTGCGTAAGCCCTCAACCCTGAACACAAACCCTCAAAAAACAGTTATCCGAAAAATAGCCTGTGTACTACAGAGGGTGGCCAGACTAAAGACAGTCCGACCGGCCCGTGGGCCCTATCACGAAATTTGTTTGGGGCCGCGTTTCGTAATGAAGTTCCATAGGGCTTTACATGGAACTGGCCGGGCTTGCCTTCTGAAGCCCAACGCCCTCAGGGCCTCAAGCCTTACTGCCTTACTACGCAAGACCTTAACCCTAAACACAAACCCTGAAAGAAAAAACAACTGTCCGGAAAAATAAGTTGTGACAATAGCGGCTTACACCAACAAACTCGGTTCGCAGAATGAGTTTTTGAAACTTGCGATGATAGACCCTAATTCGATTACAGTCAGTGCAACATTAGCCTTGACGGAGTTTGCTGTTGGGGATGTCAATGCAACTTTTTATTTTTGATGTCTCACAGATCGCTCATTAAGATCGTTTGAAATTCTGAGCTACGTTGGGCATCAGTTCTTTGAATTATCGTCTTATCAGGGATACTCTAGAAAGAAACTCTGCTCTGTTGATTTCCGAGCTCAACGGCGCCCAAACTGGTGAATCTCTATACGCTCTGGTCTCCGTGGACAAACTCCGGAACCCGGCAAATGTCTTTGGCAAGGATGACCGCTTCACTCGAAATGGAAGGCATCGACGAGGCATCCGGCTCAGCTTCCACTGTATCCGCTTTGGGATTCCAGGCACACGTTCATGTGGTGTTTCTCAACCTTTCTCGGTTCCGCATGATCAGGACTATGCTGCTTATGGGACGCAAAAGGGGCACTTCTCAAGCAAACCAGAATTGACAATGCGGGCAGGGAGACATGATTCTGAGCGAAGAGGTATATTCCTTACCAAGCTCGTTTCGGCTAGTTGGGTTTGTAAGGGATGGACCACGATGGGGTCCCTTACTTACTCGGACTCTGAGTTTTCGGTCCGGTATGTTGTCTCCCGGCCCCCTAACCAGCAGGGTTTCATCGCAGAAGTCGAATTTGATCAGGCTTCAGTACATCTGGCGAATCTTCCGTGCAGTCAATATTGGCATAAACCTTACGCCCCAGATCTTCTAGCACGCGCTTGGGACTCCAACCTCTTAGGCATGCAACGTTCTGCGCTCGGGAAGTGGGGACGTGAGGGGCCCATGAAGCACCCAGCCTCAACCTAGAGCTTGTTAGGGTAGCAGGACATTTTTGCAGGGGTGCTTCAAAGCCCGCTAGGAGCCCCACAAAGATTACTTGGCTGTATGATTTATGCACATCCCAGCTTGGCCTTGTCTTTCGTATGTTGCGAAAGACTTTCAGCCTAAATGTAGTTGCGGTCCTCCGACTTTACTGACAGCAGCTCTCCCACGATTCTGATGCTTTTTGACTCAAGGACATGGACTCCGTGGAGTTAATCGCCGCGGACGAGGTTTCTCACAGCAAACCAACAAGCGCCAACCTAGCATGAATCGATACGAATCGACATCGTCATCAAACGCATCTGCATTTGTTTCTGTGGCACAAAGACGTTCCAAGACCTTGTTCTCATCGGCTTTCGGGTTACAAGAGGGCTTGGGATGCCGGGTAAGGCCAAACTAAGTTGTAGTTGTGTAGGAGGCTGAACTTAGGAGCGTGTTTCTGCATCCATGCAATCCCCCGAATAACCGTCTAAGAGGTCCTAGTCCTATGGGGGCCTGAAATGTTATGTGGAGGTTATATGTTCTGATCGGGTGCGCTGGGGTCCCACTATTATTATATTGAGGCCAAGTGAGAACGAAGCAGGGAGAAATAGGAGACGTCTCAAGAAATGGGAGCTTTCAAGAACAGGAGCCTCTCAAAGGGAGTGTAGAAGAGGGCCCGCGGGGCCCGAAGCACTCTTAGCGATGCAGCCTTTCTCGGGTAGGTTGGTACGCCTTGGCCCGGTGACAGTGATGAAGGTGAATTGGAGCATTCTGACAGGGCGATTGCTACTAGAAACTGGAGCTGGCTATTTTAAGCTTGTTGGTCTCAGCTGTGTAGCCGTGCTTCTCTCTCATGTTCACCCAGCCCTTGAACCTCAAAACCAGGTCATATATGTATAATTTCACGAAAAATGCTCCCCTTGCATCACCGCTGCGAAGACTTCCAGTATCCCCGTGTCATCCCCTCTGTGTCCCCAGCATCCCTGGAATTATGCGCGTACAAACGAACACGCAGTCACACATACATACTCGTATTATTTATATATATATATATGTGTATATATGTATTTATACAGCATATATATATATATATATACATGTATATTTATATATAGTATATATACATATATAGCAGATAAACATATAGTATATATATATATAGTATCAAATATATACAGTAGTATATATCTATATATATATATATAGAGTATATATGTGTATATATATATATATATATTTATTTATTTATTTATTTATTTATATGTAGATACACATTCATATTGAGAAGCCCCGAAAGCAGGTCGATGAGGATGCTGGGGATGCTGGCAGTTCCGCCCTTGAGCTTTCGGAAAGCCGCGGGGAACTGACTGGGCCGCTATTCCAAAAGTGATCGGTCACCTTTTTAGAGGAGCTTATGTGTTAATTTTGATTCCTTCAAGGGGTATACAGGCTGTGTCATCGGCAGAACCAAAATGAAGCACAGCTGAGGTTCAAAGGGAGGGTTCTCTATGGTTTCTTTCTGTAGCACATGTTGGAGAACGCTTTTTGTCCCCAATGCCTGTGTGTCAGCATGTTGCCTTTCCTCCCGCCTGGTTTGGGTCCTTTGACAAGGAGGGAAGAAGTGTGAGCAAGGAATCTTGCTCGTCAGATAGCTGTTTTTGTTTCACGACTCGCGGCAGTACACGTATGCCTGCTTGCCATGCTGGTGAGAGAGGGCCCTCACAGTGCCGACCCACTGACCCACGTAAACGAAACTATTTAGAAGGACCCCAGACGAGGTGCCTCAAGTTATGAGTATGCTCCAACAAACACACACACAGCCGTTTGCTCCAGTTCTATTTTCATGAACTTGAACGGCTAGGCCATTTGCATCACATAATTGGTGGTCAATAAAGGGCGGTTCGACATGTAATTCAACTTATATAGCTACTATCATCAGGGGCTAGTTGCGCGTTGTTATCCGTAGTTTAAAAGAATTGACTTTCAGTTTTTGAGTCCACAGTTGAAAAGTAGGGCGCTTTCTGTTACTCCAGTGGTCCACATGAGAAACCTTAAACCTGAATCGTGTTTAATTGTTAGAACTTGGGCTGTCTGTACGAAAAGTGTAAATAAGTAGAGGGGGTTTTAGATGCTCGTGAAGTGCACCGGTTGTCCCAGTAGCTGTCCTTCATTGGTTCTCAATGTTTACCAAATTCCGGCATCCATGTAAGGGAGGGGGGAAGGGTGTAGGGTTTGGAGCTTCAAACAAGCTATTTGTACGATAGCTTCTATACAACCCAAATCGTAAACAATGGAACACGAATTAACAACCAGTAGAAAACCTGTGTTTGGGCTTTAGGCTTTAGGCTTTAGGCTTTAGGCTTTAGGCTTTGGGCTTTAGGCTTTAGGCTTCAGGCTTCAGGCTTTAGGCTTTAGGCTTTAGGCTTTAGGCTTTAGGCTCTAGGCTTTAGGCTTTAGGCTTTAGGGTTCAGGGTTTAGGGTTTCGTAGCTTATACGCATGTTGCGTGCAAGCTTGTTTGGGACTTGGGTTCTATTCGGTTTTCATCGCGGATCCAAGGGGCCAATCTGCGACAGCCGCTTCGGATGCAAATTCGGGCCCAAACCCCGGAACCTTCCAAAACCCGCCAACCCCGAGGGCCCTTTTAGACCTTGATGCCTTGCAAAGCCGCGTGCGATCCTGGCTGCACTTCTGTTGGTGTATTGGTGAGTGGGAGGTCGTTGGCACCCCTCAGGTTCCACTAGGTGTTTACGGTTTCTTCTCTCCTATATCTCTTTCTCTCTGCCTCCCTGCCGCTCATTCAAATGCTCTTCAGTTATGCGTTTCCCTTTCCTTTTCTCATTGTGTCTGTATTTGGAACTCACTCCTAAACTGGGAGTGTCTCAAAAGGCAACGCGCACGCACGCGCACCCGCACACGCACACGCACGTGCGCGCGCGCGCGCGCGCACGCGTGCGCGCACGCGCACGCTCACACGCCCACACACGCACAGAGAGAGAGAGAGAGAGTTTGGCTCAAGCCACGAGCGGCTCGAGCCCCAGCCCGCCGTCCTGTGGGCAAACAATCAAAAACTCTGTAGTTGATTGAGAGAGAGAGAAGGGGGGGGGAGAGAGAGGGAGGCCTCCGCTGTCAGACAGCTGCCCCCGTGCCTGCATAGCATCGCCCGCTCTACTACCAGGGGGGCCAACTACGCGTCTTCCCGCCGGGGGTTCTGACCACCATTGCCGGGGGGAACGAAGCTCAACGGCAACCGCTGCTGGCCGTGCTCCTGCATTACCTGAGGCGTGCGGGGGACACTGAGTACCACTATAACACCGTGATCGGCGGCCTTTGCGACCTGGAGGGGGGCGACCAGATTCTGAGCGGCGTCTACCTCGCCAGGGGGAAGTTCGCGGTAACGGACGTGACTTGGCAGGGACACCGAGAACGCCATGACCACACTACTCCAGACGATGGGGGCAGGAGGGGCAGGACAAGCTGTGAACCCAGACGGTTCCCCGGGGGCGAAAAGAAAGATGGACAGGGAGGATCTGTCCTTGGATGCTATCAGAGCAGCCATCAAAGAAGAGTTGAGGTCCGAGAGGCGGGAGCTCAAGATGGAAATCCTGGGGGAAGTCCGCTCTGAGGTACGAGGACAAATGGGGGACACCGCCCGCATCCTCCAAGAACTTCAAGCTCTACATGCGGCACAGTCTCAAACCATCCACCGCATTGACCAGGCCCAACAACAGCAGCAGACCGCCACGGACGAGATCACTCAAGAACAGGAACGACTCAAGGAGAGACTGGCCCTCCTGGAGGGGAAGTTCGGACAGCTGAATGGAGGGGCCTTGGGGGGAGGAGCATCAGGAGCATCCTCGGGGGAAGAAGAACGCCGCCAGCCTGCGCTTATTATGGGGGGATGGCCCGAAGACACACCGGCCTCGGAGACCCTTCACAACGCGCAGAACACAGCGAGTCAATTGAGGCTCGACATCGATATGGGGGCGGCCTTTGTCCCAGGAATTCGGAGGGGGTATGCCATCATCCCGATACGCCCCAAAGACGACGAAAGTGAAGAACAACACCGCCAACGCATTCAGAATGCCCTCCAGAAGGTCCGCAACGCCAATCTCATCCTGGGGGCGAAAGCAGACGGGGGGCACCAGAAGCTTTGGCTAGCCTTAAGTCAAAGTCCACAACGCCGAGCCAAAGCCAAACTTGCTGGCAAAGCCAAACGACTTGCGCTGGAACACGGAGGAGATCCCCGGCGAGTAGAAGCAGAGTTCGCAACAGGCACAGTGTGGCTCAATGGGGTCAAAATTGCCTCGGCCACCGCCTCTGCGCCTCCCAACACCACGACCGCGGGGGCCGGATGGATCCATCTCCAAGAAGTAGCGCGACTTCTTCGCGAAGAACCCACAACGGTGCAGAGCACCTGGGAGAGGATCCGCCAAGGCCTATGACTGGGGGCTCCAAAGTTTCACCGAAGCAGACACCGAGCAGATGGGGGCCAACATGTGCTCGCATCATGGAATGTGGGGGGACTGCAAGTGCCACATATACTTGACCTCTGTGAAACACTCACGGGGGCACCATCCCTAAGGGATCTGCATGTCCTCCTGGTCCAAGAGGTGATCTGTGATGCCGGACTGCACAGGAGTTCACCTCACCGAGAAGCGACACGTCGGAGGAAGGGCGAACGATAACACATGGGGGACTACAACGCCGCGGCTCCCAACTACCCGATCACGACTCTAGACGCCGAAGAACACATGAAGGGGCAAGCAGTGATTAGAATAGAACCAACAACGCCGGCCAGAAAGGGGACATAGAGTGGGGGACCTCAAGTGTGGTGTGTTTGTAGGATGCCGTCAAAACTTCCCCCTTTACTACTGGTTTGCAACGAGGAAAGCCACAACCCCTAGCCAGGCGGAGTAGACGAGCAGGGTAGTCAAGGAACAACTCTGCCGCGTACAGAAGGCATAGACTGCACAGGAAGTACAGAGTGGGAAACCTCAACAAGTTGGGGAATTGCGGGGGGATTGGGGTTTGAAGGATTCAGGTTTCTTCAGGTTCACACACCGGGTAACATGAGGGGCACCACATTCCTGTGACACGTTTGGTGGGCCACGAATACCGTGGGCCTTCCGTTCAGACGGACCCTTGGACGTCGCGCGCCTCTCGGGGCGGCCTTCCCTTCGGGGGGGGCTATGCGTGCAGGAGAGAGAGAGAGAGAGAGAGAGAGAGAGAGAGAGAGAGAGAGAGAGAGAGAGAGAGAGAGAGAGAGAGAGAGAGAGAGAGAGAGAGAGAGAGACACACACACAGCTTGGCGCCACTCAGGGACAACGGGGTATGTTTAGCGGGGATGCAGGGGGATTTTTTTGGCACGAAAGTCCACGACCTCAGTTACGCTGTTCTCACACCGACCTTGGATACCATCTGGGCGCGCCTCGCGCGCGGGGGGGAGGGGGTCCGCTCCCCTCATGCTCCGTAGAAGAAGAAGAAGAAGAGACACACAGCCGACCTTCACGACACCTAACCAGGGACAACCACCCCCGCAATCAGCACCACCGACCCAGGGGATTGAACTGGACGGAGAACACAGGCAGACGCAAGCCCACATCCAACAACCTCCAAACATGGCACACCAAGCACATCTCCAACAAGGAGAAATCATCCGTGCACTCATCTCCCTGGGCATGGACTAGGTCCAAGGCAGGCACAGAATTCAGGAAATGGGTGGGCCAATTCAAGGACCGGGGCAGACCGGAATTTAGAACTAACACGGACCAAGTCAGGAACAGGGAGGTCGGGATTCAGGTACTCTGGGGTAGGGTTTAGGGTTTAGGGTTTAAGGTTTAGGGGTTAGGGTTTAGGGTTCAGGGTTCAGGGTTTAGGGTTTAGGGTTTACGGTTTAGGGCGTTTTAAGGCTTAGGCTTTTTTGGGATTAGGGCCTTCTTAGGGCTTAGGGTTTTTTTAGGGCTTGGGGCCTTGTAGGGTTTTTCTTGGGTTTAGGGCTTGAGGGCTTGGCGTTTTAGGGTTTAGGGCTTCTTTAGGGTTCAGGCCTACGTAATATAGTACATATCTACCTGACTTAAAGCTGCGTGGCCCACATGCACTAAGTCAGATCCATTGCTATCACATCTCGTACGCAAATATACAGACCTGGATATCGATCCCACCGCAACCAAGAGCCATTCTTTCTTGAAATCTTAGTTTTTCCTGAATTTGCTTTCAGGGTTCCCGAATTGGGGCTCTGCTGTTCCTGAAATTGGCCCTGGCAATTCCCGAAATATGTGCCTGAATCCGGCTCTTGGTTTCTGAATCGGTCTCCCGGTTCCTGAATTTATTTCCCCAATTGGTTGTTAGCCGCAAACCTGGGGAGAAGGAGAAGTCGCAGCAAAGCATGCACGCCACAGAATCACTTCCTTGCTCTCGCAACCGAGAGGCATACACCAGCCCGACTCGCACGAAGACACACTTGATAGAGCAACTGCAGCAGATTGCCGAACTCACAGCGATTGCACACCAAGCCCATACACTGGTAGTGCGAGCACCTGCAAGAAACCAGTTACTACCCACACAACCACACGAAAAAGAAGAACCCGCAACAAACCCACAACACACAACAACCCACCCTGCCGATGTTATCAGCCTATAGGCAAAACACCGCCCCACCACCACCCACACACTTCCAACAAGCTGTGCAAATGCTGTGGGAAGCAGTTCTTCCTGGAACAACAAGCGGCAGGCAGAACAACAGAAGCCATACAGCACATCCACTTGTGGATTGGCCAGCTCTGGGAAGCAGTCCTCATCGACAGCCAGCCTCCCACACACACAGCCACAGACACGCCACACCCCCGCGACGAACCACAACATGCGCCAGCACGGCCCGCACACCCCTCAGACCCTTCCACGAACAGACCGGCCAGGAACGAAACATTGGAAAACCCAGAGCTCGAGGAAGGCATCCAACTCGCCACAGAACTTTCCGACCACCGAGCGGGCTGGCCCCGACCACAAAGGAAGAGATGCGACAGTACCTGCACACCATCAGCTCCCTGTTCCAAGCAGCCATCAGGGGAAGCCAAGATTACCACCACCACAACCACCCCAATCACGCACCCACCAAAAAAGGAAACTGAAGCCATGGCCCGTGGCGAACGAGCATGCAGGGAAGCTATCAAACTCCTACACGAGCTGATGGAATTGGTGGGTGCAGGGCTCCGTCGGGAACACACAAGTGGAGTTCCGGAACAAATCAGCACCCGAGCCCACACGGCGAGGGAAGCCCACGAATTCCTCTTCGAGTCGATGCGAGAAAGGGAGGGTGAAACAAACCGACACGCCACCGTGGCCTCCACAGACCCTCGACTCCCACGACGACCGTGATTACCTGAGCACCGCAGACGGCGTGACGGGGCAAGTAGTGGCTGAGGCTCACCAAAACCACGAAAAAGTTGTGTTCCTGTTCCCCGTCCACGGCGGTCCGGTTGTTTTGTTCCTTAACCACGCTTTTCATGCCCTCCCTAATGACACTTCATTTGGAGCATTCGACCCCGAAAATGTGTTTGGTCAGTCGTGCTCGGGTGCCACCCCCCTTCAAAACAAGGACTGACAGCGGCCTAGAACACAGGTACCAACAAACACTGCTGGGGCCGGGGTACCCTTGAGGGATCTTGAGGGTATTGAGGACATTGCCTCTGGTGCTGTGCTGACTCTAACGTGCTTGATCGGCTCCCAAAACTGGGATCACCCATGGAGTGCATTGTGTGGGACTCATTGCATGGGACTGCAGCACGTTCTCGCAGTGGGTTGAGAGGATTAGTGGCGTTCAGTATACAGCTGCAACCTGTCCGCTCACACTGGGTGCAGGTTTAGCAAGAGCGGCCCTGCTCAGCATGTCTTCTGCCGGAGCACCGTGCTCAAGGGATGAGTCCAAAATCAAAATGCTTCACAGAGCTTGACTGGGAGGGCTCAGCTTGTTGATACCATGAGTGACAGCTGCGACTCTTAACGCAGCTTGAGGGCAGTATCATTTGCCGACCCTCGCCAGACTTCCCAGAAACATGACATGATGATGCCTGACTTGCAGAAACGTTTCCATCCCGGATGGCCAGATCATTAATTTCAATAGTGTGCGAGCGTTACAGAGATGCTGCATAGTGCAAGTGAACATTCCGCAGCTCCCTGTTGCTTAGGCCGGCGCTAAAGCCCGAAATCGGACACACACAGCTGTGGGTGCAGGGAGAGTGAGCAGTAGAGAAAAAGAGCCATGTCTGCTCAAAGAACCAGACTCTCTGTACACGCCGTCTCACCAACTGGACCTGTAAAGCGCGCCCCTTGGGGCAGCGCCAATAGGGACTATGTGCTCTGGAAGGAAGAAAGGAAGAAAGGCAACCTTCAGGCAGCGCCGAGGAGACATTCACGTCGATGCACAAACCTAAAATGACACCAATCACTTGTTTTAATTATGATCCGGTGCCCTCTTTTGGAAGATGTCTATGTTTTGTGTTTTGGCATGAATTTATGGGTGCGACATGCGGATTTCTGAATCAGGGCTTCACGCCTCGCTTAAGCCGTTTTGACCCCATTCGTGAGCAAGGGCCCCAGCTAAGGAATCCACGGGTTTGTGGGAATTTCAATGATGCCCTCCCCCCCCCACCCCCCCACCTGTTTCACGAAGTTCCCCACTCCTCCCTTGAATGGCGGAATGGCGGGCGCGGGTCAAAAGTCTAGGTATGTAAATGGCTCCCGAGCGTCTTTTCGCGAAATAAGGTTTGTAACAAAACCGTTCTGCTTGCAACAAGCAGCGTCCGCGACAAACCTGCGCGACAAGCCCCTTTGGGAACTGCAACCTTCGACTACGCAGGCATTAGGATATAGGGCTTAGGGTTTAGGATTTAGGTTTTAGGGTTGAGAAAACGGCCATGTTGCTGTTGCAGGATGGGTTTCGTATCTCGATATCATAGGCGGACGGCTGAAACCCAAGGTAATGGTGCTAATCGTCGTCGCCATCGCTGCAGTAAGCCGCATGGCTCGTGATGGCAAGCATCATGAATCGTGGCGGTTGGGAGATCCTACCGGTTGTATGCTTTGGTTTACAAATTGGGTGGGGGTTCCCACCATGTTCAGAAACTCAGAGATTCAGAGTAGATCAGATTGAGTCTGGTCAAGACACCAAGTTCATGTGTAAGTTCATACTGTCTTGCAAAAACAGCATAGGTGCTTGGCAAGCAGTGGCGGTACTTTTTGGACTATTCATCTTCTTGACGTTTGTGGGCTGCGTTGGCGTCGCCGGCTACAATGCTATTGCAGGGGATTCGAACGAAGCCGGCGAAGAAACCGACGCCCATGTGCCTTGGCATCTCTGGCCTGATCCGAAGGAAAGTTCAAGCAAGGAGCTTGGACGGACTACGAACTAGCCGTTTGTTGAGCCTTCTGAATCTGAATCGCGAACCTGACTTGAAGCGCGGCAACGAGCTAACCTAAATCCTGAAGAACATCCTGAGAAATCATTGTATTCCCTTACAAAATCTTTCAGATGTTGCAAAGCCACCCATGTGCCACGGCCTGGGCATCCCAGGCTGGCAACGGAGCTGTGGTTAAGAAGTCGGGCGGAGTGATGAGCGGGATCAGCAAGGTGGCTTACTTGTTCAGCTCTACCTTTGCAGCTGTAGCTTGTAGGTAGCTTGCTTGTTTTTGCTGTATGCCGGTTAGGACCAGGAGGTTAGGACCAGGAGGTTTAGCAGCAGTTGTCGCAGTAATCGAAACGCAAGCGACGCGAGGTCCTGTTCGGCTACGGCAAGTGCGTTGCAAAGGTGCTTTTGTATCCTGTCAGAGCCGTCGGTGTTTCTGGGCGGCAGTCTGTGAGGAATCGGACGACGGTCTTGTGTCAGTTGGTCCCTGTTCAAGTTCCCCTGCACATCCCTCGGGCCCAATCCACGGAAACATCTTCTTCTCAAGGTCAACAACAAAATCCTAGCTTAGATGTTTGCAGGGCCTGTAGCAAGTGCATGGTATTCAAGTATACCTAAGCTGTTTAAGTTTGTTGTGCTTGTCGACAGTTGAGTGGTGTTCTTGGAAACTCTCGATTCCCGTCCTCTCTGCTGTAAAGGGACATACTCATTCATGGGGTTATTCAGATGTCAGTTTCCTAGCAGCCAGCTCAGGCTTTCGTCAAGGCCATCTTCAGCAACAACACCAATCATACGGGACGGGGCGTCGGGTTTGTAGGTCCCCGATAGGTTCGCCATCGGACAAGCAAGACGCTTGGCATGGCGCTTGTATATAGCGCCAAGATGCCGAAGGCACCTTGTTCTGGACTGTTGCATCTTTTTTAGTACTTCACGCGTGTCCAGAACGTGGGGGCTCAGGAGAGGTAAGGGGGGCAACCTGCGATGAGGCCATTGCGGCCCAAGTTGGAGGGCGTACAACCCCTGACTACCCGTACTACCCCTTGTCCGCTCGGATCCCTGACGGCCTCCTGGCAGAAAGAGGTTGCTGTCGACAGACCAGAGCTTCCGTCCCATTACTGGCAAAAAGGAAAAGACTTGCCCGGCCACCGTAAACCCGAAACGGTGCAATACGATAGTTTTTTTCTCTGCGCACGAGAGCCATCACCCGAAGAAGCGAGGCAATATCATACCCAGTGCCAAGAGGCTGCAAAACTTCGGCGTTTCACATGGATCTTAGCAGCAGCAGCAGCCTTCTCGAGGCCTCAAGCCTCTCAATTAGCATCATACAGAGTCGCCGCACGCCGCATGCAGATTGGGCGCTACCGAACCTTCTAAAGCCTTCACCATCCTTCACTGCCTTTCTTTTCTTCTTGAACTTGGCGGGTACTCTAATATACACTCTCTGCTGTCTGGACATCGTGCCCGAAGCCTCGCGTGTGCAAGTGTGAGAGTCGAAACCCCTAAGCGCTTGCAAAACGAAGACGCGCATATGTCTTCTCTATGACCACGCAAAAAGTGCTTCTTCTTCAGCCCTGCGGGGGATCTTTTTGCAATATGTTTCATGTTCCAAGGCACGATCACAGTTGCAGAGCTGACGGACGGCAAGAGAGTTGAAGACGACAACAACTACTACAACTACTGGACGGGGTCCTGATTTCAATAATTGAAGCATTTGAAATTTGAATTCCCTTTAAGAACCGGATGGCTTCAGGGTTTTCGTGTTGGGAACTGTTGGGGCTCATCGGATGCAATTCGAGCACTTGCAGTGGCGTTCATGTGCATCACCAAAAGTAGGGCTCGAGTCTCTCGGCGACTTGACCGTCGCGATTCATGAGCGCTGTCTTGAGCCGTTACCGAGCTGACTGCAGGTAAGCATGCGGACATGCATGTTGAATCATGTTCAGATTGCGTTTTATGCGTGCGCGCACATGTGTGGCCCAAGCAGCTCGACGCTGTAGCTACTAGACCTTGAGTGCCCGGTCATTTTCGGATATTCTACCATATTGCATTTACCGTGCTGGCCTACAGGGCCACAATGACAACGGCAGCCCATGTGGTGGCTGCTCTGGCATGCCTTCTGGCGCTCGTGCGGGCATTGGCCCCGACCGAGTGCCCAGCAAGCTCGCCAAGTTTGCTGCAGGCCCGGCGCGATGATCTTCAGAGTGTGCCTAGGACGTGCATTAGCAACTACTCATATTGAAATTTTGGGGTCTTGGTTTCTTTTCCAACAAGACAAGTACTTGTTTGTCTCCAAGAGGTTACTTGGGAACCCGCCAGGTGCTCAGCGTAGTGGAGCACCTGGAGAGTGCTGTCGAACGCCTGGAGAAGCGGGACGCGGGCTTACAGCAGGAGCCCCAGAAGTTAGAGGAGGAGGACGCTTGCAAAGGCCCGGAGGCACCATGGACAGCACCACAGGCACGATCTCCCACATGTCCGGCCGGTCGAAACCCACGGAGGCCTTCTCTTTTGAGTGCGAGGTCACCGCCCACCAAGCAGCCGGTGTGATGCTTGCAAGCAGCGTGACGGTAGCCGCCGACCTCCTCAGCTACAGTTCGGCCACGCTGCTTTTCCATGCCCATGGCTCCGAGGCGCCCCTGACAACCGGCACCGGCTCCTTGGGGACGAAATAATCCAAGAGATGGGTTCTTGGTCCAAGATTCCGAAGTGATCCGAAGTTGGGGTACGTAACCCTAACATTCGGGTTCGTTTGGTCCCCGAGGTTGGTCCAACTTCGAGTTGGGCTGTGCTCCGGAGGTAGCGTGGCTGACCGTGAGCGCCGCCACGGGCGTCCTCAGCTACGTGGACCGGAAGAGAATCAAACGCATGCCAAAGCCGCAGCCAAAGCTCAACAGACAAACTGAAAGCTTGTGGAGCCTTAGCTACTGCCCTGTCCTTCAGAAGCAGGACCAGGGGTCGAAGGCCGGCGGCATCTCCGCGGTCGATGACAAGTTTTACTCCCAGGATGGGGCTGTTTGTGCTGTCACCGCTTGGCAGGGCCACAAGAAGCATCCCGGCGGGTTCCGCTAGTGTGCCCGGGTGAGGTTCATAGAGTATACAGGGCTCAGAGTTTTAGGGGTCTGTTGCAAAGAGGGCCGTATAGACATGATGGTCGAAGCAAGCTGAAACTGGTCCATAAATCTGAGGCACCAGGTATCCTTTGTGGCGATTCGACCTCGGCCGTGGTCAACGCTCGAGCTCCTTGACGACACCTTATTCTGTCGGTTGCAGGAGGCCAGATACTCATTCAAAACCGTGTAAACGTACGTGCCATTACCCCTTTAAACCAGAAGCCCTTAACGTCCCTACGACTTCGTAAATGTGCCCTTCGACCATTGCCCACTCGAAAAACTGCTAGGAACAGTCGCTTTGGCAAAAGCGTGCCGCGTCTTAACCCCTCAACCACAGCTGTAAGGTATGACTTCAGTGCCGTGGCTGTGACCATGGGAGAAGAGTTGCACCCTTTCGCCCCGAAGCCTCACACACAGCAAGGCCTTATGAAGCCGTGGCAACTTGGAGAGAATTGGACTTGTGCAGGGTTTAGGGTTTAGGGTTTTGGGATGAGCTCGCTGTAGGGTTAGGGCCGTTAGGGCTTTGGTTCTTTAGGGCTTTAGGGTTTTAGGGCCTCTTCAAGGGCGTACAACATGGCCTGCGGCGTCAGCGGCGCCGGCAGCCAGACGAAGTTCTCCTTCGACCGCGTGCTGAGCATGGGCCGCTCGTCGCGATAGGTTTTCTAGGTTGGCAGAGTCGCGTTCCGTCTCCGGAGTCCTTGCAGCTTCAGTACTCCTTGTACAATTAGCACATTGGGATCCGAACTTGATTATGAACGTTCCGACTGTGGAGAGAGGGGTTTCTGGGACGGGTGAGCCCTTTGAAGGCCTCTTGGCCGGACACCCAGTGGTGGAGATCTCCATGGAGGGAGAGATTACTGTGGCCCCAGCGGTGTCCTTGGGCACCCGAGCTGCAGCGACAAATAACCTGCTAAAGCCTGAGCCCAAAACCTCCTAAGGTCTTGCGAGTTGGGGTCTTCGGCATGGGGAATTGCTGGATTCACGCTTCGTTTAGGGCTTTGTGGTGCTTGGGGTTTAGGCCTTGAGCCCTGAATTCCCGACATCAAAAATCGCGCTGTTTTGGTGAGAGACAAGGCGAGCTCTTTGATGCCATCGTGGCCTCCGGATCTGCCGGGAAGGCCTCGCTGGTCCTTTTTTGCTTGTGGGCCCTCCATGAGACTGCGATTACGCGAGTAAGGAAACTGAACACTTTGACGATATCTGTAGGCTTTTGGCTTGCAGCAAAATCTTTTTTGGCTGGCGCGATGTCTCGTGATTGGATTCTATGGGGTTCTACGTACAGGAGAGCTCCTGGGACTTCACAAGTCGCACGTCTCTTTCGCTGACGACTGCTCGTCAGTAGTGTTGCATTTGGGCTTCACAAAAACCTCGGGCCAGAAAGGTTTGCAGGACTCTGTTACAGTGACTCTCCCGAAGCTATACGCTGTGCTTCGAGCCTGGTGTTTGGACACTGAAGCATGTAATGAGCTGATCCCTGTATCCCAAACATCGTTTCGCAGGCATTTTTCACGTTTACTGTGCGATCTTTCGTTGCACGATTTCGGTTTCAAACCCTACAGTTTACGCCGAGGAGGCGCCACGTTTCACTACAATCGTCATGCCTCCTGGCCACAGTTGTGTTTGTTAGGTAGGTGGATGTCTGAAAAAACATGTCGTGTGTATGTTCATGCGGCTATGGCCGCCCTCGCAGACAGCCGTTTCCCAGAAACTCCTCGTATGTGTGAGCTTTCGCGCGTTTTCTGGGCAGCACATCCTACCATTTTTCGCTCCGCAACGAGTGGGGGGCGTGGATAGCTACCCCAAACGGTACTCCTCTGTCTGCTGTCCCTGCCAGCTGAACTTTGAGGTAAGACCGATACCTTCTCATCCCTAAACTCTGGCTAAAAAGCTGGCAGACAGTGGAGCACCTTTCCTTCAGAGAATGGCCGCTTGAGGAAAAGTGTGGTGAGTTTCCTTGAGACTGCGATTACGCGAGTAAGGAAACTGAACACTTTGACGATATCTGTAGGCTTTTGGCTTGCAGTTGCCCTCCCAGTCCCACCCTGTGCAGTACTGCTGGGACCGAGGGGATAGCTACCCCAAACGGTACTCCTCTGTCTGCTGTCCCTGCCAGCTGAACTTTGAGGTAAGACCGATACCTTCTCATCCCTAAACTCTGGCTAAAAAGCTGGCAGACAGTGGAGCACCTTTCCTTCAGAGAATGGCCGCTTGAGGAAAAGTGTGGTGAGTTTCCTTGTGTAAGGCCCCTATATTACAGTCTGATAGCATCGGTTCTAAAATAATCATTTTATATATATATATATATATAAGTCTATGCGTGTAGTAGCATCCAACTATGTATCAAGTGTTGGTTTCTTTGTGGTGCCCTTTATGTTCGGCTTACGCTGGCATGGTCCGTCCCATTACCCAAACCCACTGTTGGTACTTAAGATTCCCACCTTCCAACATCCCTTAGTTGGAGTTCATGTACTTATTCTCCAATTATACTGTACTTACAACTGTACTGATAATATAAGCCCCGTAAGTACCCTAATAATGGTTGTAGGCACAGATTATAAGTACAGTTATAATTGGTTAATAGGTGCCATGAACCTCCAAGTAAGGACCATGTATCAACCCTAAACCTCAATCTTCTGCAGTGCAACGCTAATCTGCACTCCCCCCCCCCCCCCTCCCCCCCCTCCCCCCCCTCCCCCCCCCCCTCCCCCCCCTCCCCCCCCTCCCCCCCCCCTCCCCCCCCTCCCCCCCCCTCCCCTCCCCCCCCCCTCCCCCCCCTCCCCCCTCCCCCCCCCCCCCCCCCCCTCCCCCCCCTCCCCCCCCTCCCCCCCCTCCCCCCCCTCCCCCCCCCTCCCCCCCCTCCCCCCCCTCCCCCCCCTCCCCCCCCCCCCCCCCTCCCCCCTCCCCCCCCCCCCCCCCCCCCCCCCCCCCGAAAAAAAGGAGAAAAAAGGTTGGAGTCGAACTAAAGCTGAAGGTCCAATTCCTAGTTGAACCCTACTGGAGGGTGTTGGGTTTTCGGGCTGACCTCCTACCCTGAAAGATCAAACCCCACACCCGAAACCTTAAACCCCAAACCCCGAACCCACCCGCAAGGGTATACGGATTTAGGATCATGCCCTTACTTGGAGGTTCACAGGTAAACTGATAAGTAGGGTTAATAGGGTAAGTAGGGCAAGTATGGTTGTAACTCTTTTTGGGGTACTTCTAACCCTAAACCCGAAACCCTCCTGAACCAACTTCGAAGTACCTTACTGAGCCTTGAAGTACCCCTAAACCCTAAACCCGAAACCCGAAACCCTAAACCCTAAACCCTGAACTTAACCCTAACCCTAAACCTAGCCACAGGCCGGCACATCGAGGATGGGTGCCTCGGCCATGCATTTTCCGAGTTCGACGTTCCTGGCCCCTCAAGTTGTAGCTGTTTCTCAGAAAAGGAAAACTTTTTAGATGTTTCCTGGAGCCCTAAACCTAAACCCTAGCCCTAAACTCTAAACCTTAAACCTTGAACCCCAAACCCGCAACCCTAAACTCCAACCTCAGCGCCTGAGCCCCTCTGCCAGCCCAAAGCCCTACAATTGCCAGCCCGAAGATCGAAGCCCAACTCTGCAGGTTTGGGGGTTCCAAGGTTTAGGGTTTTGGGTTTTGGGTCTTAGGGTTTTGGGTTCCAGGGTTTACTTGGAGGCTCGTGGTTACTTTCCAGCAGGGTTATAAGTAGGGCTACTATGCTTGTAGCCCTATTTCGAGCACTTATCACCCTACTTATAGGTACCTGCGAACCTTCAAGTAGGGCTTAGGGTTGAATGTTCAGGGATGAGGGTTCGAAGGTTTGGGGCTACGAGAGCTGAAGGGCTGATGGTCTTCGAGTTACAGAGCTTCAGCCTCGCGTGTTTTTTGTTTTTTCGATTTTTTGTTTTCTGGGTTTAGGGTTTTAGTAGTTGGTTTGAGTGTTTTGCAACTGGTTTTAGTTTTGTGTTCTCCATGGGTTTGGGGGGTTGGGGTGTTGAAGGTTCGCTGACCTTGCAAGGCCTCGCAGCCTGGACTCTTGATGGCTTTTAGGTTGGTTCAGAGGTCTGGGAACCTCTATGACTCTTACCACGCCTTTGATTGTCAGCTGCAACTCTGAAGCCCCAAGCCCCACGAGAGGTGTTGAAGGAAACCCATATTGAGGGCACAACCTTAGGGGTAAAGCGTCTAGATCCCGGGAAGCCTTGAAACTCGAGCAGAAGATCTACGTCAGACGAAGGAAGCCTCCGTAGGGCCCGCCCATGGGGCTGGAGGAGAGGTGGTCCACGGATCTCTGCGGCGGCCGGCTGCATCACTTCTCTTGGATCGGCGACCGCCTGGTTCGAGTTTGGACACCGCCCGGGTGGAGTCGAGGCAGCGTGCCGAAAGCCTTGTGGCTCAACGATGGCCAGAACCTCTTCAGGGACGAGGAGGCCTTCGGGGGCGCTTCCTGGGGCGCGGCCGGCACCGTGGCACACCTGATCGGCTGTGGGGCGATTCCCGAGATCCTCTTGCTGGGCATCGACCATGCGGGCCGTCTGAGGACCCAGGACTACCTCTCCGTACCGCCCACTGGCTGGGATGCACCCTGGGGCAAGGGTATGCGTGGAGACATGTGGGATGCCCCCGGAGGAGGTGTGGACTCCTACCTGGAGAAGGTGACTAGGTAGGCCCTTGGTATATTTTCATATTTTCCCTCGTTGGGTGGAAGTTCAGGAAGAGTTTTCAGAGGGGCCATCATAGCTATTCAACCCCTACACCCAAAACCCCAAAGCCCCTAATTAAGCCTCTCAACCCCTAAACCCCAAACTCTAAGCCTCAAACCCCAAACCCCAAACGCATCTGTACCCGCTTGTGACTCCTACTTGGAGAAGGTGATGAGCGAGCTGGTTCCATGGGCAGAGGAGCACTTCGGCCTGTCTCCGGTCCCCGAAGATCGGTTCTTTGGGGGCTCCTCCTTCGGCGGCATCTGCACGCTGTACCTTTGTCATAGTGGGGTGACATTTTACATTTTTCCGGGTACTTAAACTGACTTAAACTCACTAAGGAATAGAAATTCCGATCTTTAAATACTATCCCAACCATGAACTATAGGTACATGGCCATGAGATACCCGGCTGTTCAGTGGTATACTGTTATGTGTTTTTCTTTGTTGGGTTCTGGGTTCCCTATATTGGGCGGTAGCCGACTTTTTTTACCTCTAAACCCGAAACCCTAGGGCCCTAGGGTCACTGAAAACCTAAGGATATCCAAGCTCCTGGGCAGGAGTGCTCGTGGAGTCGCCGCCTCCTTGTAGCTGAATGAGTACACTTTACGGGATACTGCAATCCCCCCAAAACTGACAGTGTACATCAGTGTACACTTTTGGGGGCTTATGATGAACCCTAACCCTAAACCCTCAACCCTCTTATGACACTCAGCAACGAAGGTCTTTTTGGGCGGGCGACGGGCGCTTCATGACTGACGTGGCGAAGCAGGAGACTTGGCCGGGTCGAATCTACTTGGCCATGGGGGAGTTCCTTGGGGGCAAGTTTTTTTGTGAACCCTAAACGGGTTTGTGAACACCATATTCAGATGAACCCCAAAAGGGCTTCTGGTTGTAGTGAAGTATAGGGTATATGACCCCAAGTGGAGGGTTCATTTTTGGTCCCCAAGGTTCGAGTACACTGGGTTCCGTGGAACCGACAGGCCAGGCAGCCTGGAATGCGATGCATTTCTGCGAGATGCTTGTGCAGAATGTGCAGAACACCTCCGTCCTCATGTTGGATCGGGCTTCTCAGTCGTAGAGTAAAAATACACTTTTAAAATCGTTTTCGGTGTATTAAACCCCTATAAAACCCCAAAGGGTGCACCTTTAGTTCCTTGTAAGTACCCATTTAACCTGTTGGTGAATTAAAATCTCATGAAACCCTAAAGGTCCCCTTTAGTTCCCCTAGTCCAGGGGTTTACCTTTAAGGTTGTGCCCTTGAACTTGGGGATTATTGAGGTGACATTAGGGCCTATATTAGGAGTATGTTAAGGGGAACCTTTAGGAATACAACCTTAAGAGTACGAGTCAAAATCCCTTGACCTAGGGTACCGGACAACGAAGGCTTGCTAAGCTTCGTGGAGCCCGGCGGTCGGCACAACGAGCGTGACTGGGGCCGCCGCTTGCCCGGCGCCTTGCGATGGCTCTTTGCAGTGCCGTGTGCTTCTCACCATCCTTTTTGGGCCAGGCGTCCTGGTAGCCCAGTGCTTCCCTTTAAAGCCCTTTGTTTTGTATTTTGGTTTCTAGGTTGCCTGATAAAGTAACCAACGAAAAGGGGTACCCTTACTATATTCTCAGCCCTTTATTTTGTTTTTTTTTTCTAGGTTGCCTTATAAAGTGAACAACAAAAAGGGCTACCTTTGTTTTATTGTGCTTACTGGGCCCCACTGGGCTACCAAGGCCTTCTCCGCTGAGGCCCGGCCCCATGGAGCTGTTCGTGCGGCAAGGGGAGCTGAAGCTTCCGCCGGGGAAGTGCCTCCAGGTTGGGATGTTACCCCCTTATACTAACAGCTCCTTAGTAACGACCTGCCATTGCAAAATGGAGGTACCACGCACTTTCCCTCCCGCTCAATTGCCCGAGGGCAGTTTGAGCGAGCTGAAGTGTAAGCGAAGTAAGCGAAGTTAGTGGGGGTTATAATTGGGGGGAGGTACTAGAATCCCTCTTAACGAGCTGTTAGTATTCCCCCTTATACCAACAGTCCTACCTCCAAACCCGAAACCCTCCACCCTACACCCTAAACCCTAAACCCTAAACCTCTCCTACCATATAATTATAAACCTTAATGGTATTCGTGGGCAAGGCCCAAATATTCGTGGGCAAGGCCCAAAAGTTCGTGGGCAAGGCCCACAAACTCTTCGTGGGCAAGGCCCAAAAATTCGTGGCAATTCTTGGGCCTTGCCCACGAATGTTTGAGCCTTTTGGTTCGTGGGCAAGGCCCAAAAATTTCCTTCCCAATCCAAGCCTTCGGACTTTTTGCTAGACTGCACCCCTGAAAAAAATTGGCGTGTCTGTCTGTGCAACTTCTTCGCGCCTCAATTTGCTATGAGAGGGCCCTTCGGCCCAGACCGTCCCCTTCGCGCAAACCTGAAAGGGAGTCCTTTGCCTTATGGCCCCAAGTGACCCACAACCTGCAACCTGTTCACGCCTGAGTTTTCTGCGAGAGGGCCCTTCGGCCCAGACCGTCCCCTTCGCGTAAACCTGAAGGGGAGTCCTTTGCCGTATGGCCCCAAGAAAAACCCAGAAGTCTAGTCACTAAAGGCTTGGGCTGTTCTAACTAGTTTCAAAATCCTCTAAGAGTGTTCGACGTGTGAATTTTGAATGGTTGCCTTAGTTTGGGCTGGCTCCGGCTCGGTTTCGCGGATTGTGAATGGCTGGCTTGGCTTTGGCTGGCTCCGGTTTGGTTTCGCAGTGAGTTGTGATTGGGTGGCCTTTGGGTGGGCATGTCTTCACACTATTGCGTTCAGCTGACCCGTGCTACACCCTAAACCCTATACCCTATAAACCCTAAACCCTATAAACCCTATAAACCCTATAAACCCTATAAACCCTATAAACCCTATAAACCCTATAAACCCTATAAACCCTATAAACCCTATAAACCCTATAAACCCTATAAACCCTATAAACCCTATAAACCCTAAACCCTAAACCCTAAACCCAACCACCAGGCGCACCTTGGCTTCAATGACTGGTCCTGCGGCGTCCAGACGTGCGACCTGCTGCCTGCTGGTCTCGACATCGCCGATGGCCCGGTTCCTTACTGCGCTTTTTAGGGTTTAGGGTTTAGGGTTAAAAGGGCAGTAGGGAATGGGGCAATAAGAACATATCCCCCCTATATATGGGCCAGCATAGGCGCACCCCACCCCCCCCCCCCCTCCCCCCCCCGATGGCCCCCCTGTGGTTCATGGTGGGTTTGGGTTCCCCCCCCCCCCCCCCCCCCGTGGTTCATGATCCGTGGTTCATGGGTTTTGGGGTTTAAGGGTTTAGGGTTAGGCTGAAGGGTTCAGGATTTTCACTCTGGTCCATTGGTTCACTGTGGGTTTAGAGTTGGATTAGGGTTCAAGGTTTGGGGTAATGATAGGTTTACGGTTTCCCCCCTCCCCCCTGTGGTTCGTGGTGGGTTTACGGTTGAGGGTTCAGGGTTAAGGAAGCAAAGGTTTCGGGTTCACCCTTCTCCCTCCCGTCGTTCATTGGTGGGTTTCAGTTTTAGGGCGTAGGGCTCATGGTTTGGGGTTTTTTAGGCTGAGGCTTTTCTGTCCCCCCCCGCGTGGTCCGTGGTGTTTTTAGGGTTTGGGGGGGTTGCCATGGGGGGGGGGGGGCGGGGGGATACCAGGGGGGGGGTCGATTACGCGGAACGTGGGCGCATATCCCCCCCTCCCTCCCCCCCCCATGGTATCCCCCCCCCCCCTGGATTCCAAAGGTTACCTCATTCCCTTCCCCCATTCCCTGTTAACCAGCAGCAAGGTTCTGGCTGCTCTGGCCTATGTTCCCGAGGGGGCCTCTTCCATGAAGTTGGTCTTCACAAATGGTGCTGATTGGGATAACAACTCCGGCAAGGACTACGTGCTGGACTAAATGCGCAGCTCCCCTACCTGATGATCTGGCGCTCAGAAAAAGAATTGCACGGACAACTTTGGCACTCCAACCCCATCCTCAGCCCAACCTTAGTTATCCCCTTCACTTCCTCAACCGTGAACCCGAAAACTACCCTAAACCCTAAATCCTAAACCAAATTAAAACTCCCACAGAGACATGTTCCATGCCAGGAGGCGCTCCTGGGGCGTGCGGCTCCTATGATCAATGTCCAGTACCTCGCCAGAGATTCTGCAAGTCTACTTCTAAGTAGGGTAACTTAGGGTTTTGGGTTTAGGGTTTAGGGTAACTATGTTTAAAGCCTTACTTGGGGTACTTATAACCTTACAAATAAGTATCCAGGAACCTTCAAGTAGGGTCTAGGGTCATTGGGCTTCGGTTGAGTGTTAAACGCTGTTTTGGTGTGGGGTGCTAGTTTGTTTTCGGATTTAGAAAGAAGTTAGGCAACCGAAATACCCCACATCCCATCCCTCATCCTTGACGAAACCCTACCTTTGTTAGGGCACTGGCTTTTGGGCGCTTTGGCTGATGGCTGCCGTGGGATTGTAAGCGATTTCCTACGCGATCCGCCTGCAGAAGAAGCGTGCAGACTAGCACGCTCCTTTGCACCGTGAATTTACAGAAGCCGAAGCTGCGTAAGACAGACTGTAAGACGTAAAGGCGCATCCTCGATTTGAGGTTCGAGCAATGGTGGTTCCCACCACTACGCCGAGTGCCGCAAACCCTGAAACCCTGAACCCTAAGCCCTAAACTGTAAGCCCTACACCCTGGACCCAAAGCCCTAAGCCCCAAACCCCGTCTGTTGCCTTTAGTTGCTCGAAGATGTAGGTGAACTTCTTGTTCTGACCTTGACTCGGGAGATCAACTGGAGTCCAACCCCAAACCCCTAAAGACTCTCAAGCCTGAACCCTACGATATCGGTCTAAGCTAGAGACTAGATCTCATCCTGCGCGCATGTTGTTGTTTTTTTCTGTTGTATGAATGACATAAAAACACATATTATATATATATGGTCACCCGCCCCCCCATGATCTAGGTTTTGCTTTGTCTCTATAAAAACCCTCGTAAATACCGATTAAAATGACATGCTGGCTATGCTAGGCGATGTCCTGTTTTTGCACGTCTAGTCCTATGCGAGAAAACCTGTAAATAGTGAAAAACGCGTGTGTTTAGCACTACTTCCACATCACCACATAAAAAAACACCCCAAAAACACAGGAAAATGCAATTTGGTAAACATGTCTATGAATTATTTGCATAGGACAGGCTTATAAACACAGAATTGTATGCAAAAAACACTTCTTTTTTGCAGAATTTGCAAATTTTGACACAAATCCAAAAATCCAAAAATCCAAAAATTCAAAACCATGGAGCCGGGAGGCCGCCTTTTTTGGATTTTTTGGTTTTCTCGAGGTTTTTTTGGTTTTTTTTGGAAAAATCCAAAAAAAACCATGGTTTTTTTGGATTTTACTTGCTCCTGGCCTCAAAAACCTAAAAAACACATGGTTTTTTTTGGATTTTGAGTGAAAATCCAAAAAAACCCTCGTGTTTTTTTGGATTTCAGGTGCTCCTGGTCTCAGAAACTAAAAAAACACGAGGGTTTTTTTGGATTTTCACTCAAAATCCAAAAAAAACCAATGTGTTTTTTAGGTTTTTGAGGCCAGGAGCAAGTAAAATCCAAAAAAAACCATGGTTTTTTTTGGATTTTTCCAAAAAAAACCAAAAAAACCTCGAGAAAACCAAAAAATCCAAAAAAGGCGGCCTCCCGGCTCCATGGTTTTGAATTTTTGGATTTTTGGATTTTTGGATTTTTGGGTTTTTTTTTAAGCAAATTTTGCAAAAAATACTTTTCTTGTATAAAGAATGTGTATTGTTATACGTTGTTTCTGCTAATGTGACTGCCTTGCACACACACAGAGAAAAGCACACAACCACACCCACCATTCGTTTTTTTTTCAATTCAGCCTATTCGGTATGCAGGGCGTGGCGTTAACATGTAAAGTTCCATTAGATTTAATTACGAATGAGGCTTAAAAGAGGATGTCTTGGGATGTGGCGTCTTAATATGAAAAGTAATAAAAAAAAGAAATAGAGAGGGTTTCTTAGGGTGTGGTTCTTTTGAGGATGTGGACCTGCAATTCAAAAGTCTAATTGGACTTAAAAAAGAGTGGGGCTTCGAAGAGGATGTCTTGGGGTGTGGCCTCTTAATTTAAACGTCTATTTAAGTGGAATCACAAAGGAAGTCCAGTTGAGGATTTCTTAGGGTGTGGTGTTTTAGTGCAAACCTCAAATTACATTTCATTACGAAGCGGGGCCAGAGGAGACTTTCACAGGGTGTGGTCGGTAAAATGAAATTCCAAAGAGGTAGTAACGAATGAGGCTTAGAAGGGCGTGGCCTCTTAATTGTTTTACTTGGTTTGGTTTTACGAACGAAGCTGTGGCTTTACCATACACAGGTCTTAGGGTGTGGCCTTTTAAATTCTGTCCAAAGGGGTGTGGCCTCTAAACTTAAAATTCAATTTAAGTGGAATTCCAAACGAGTCCAGATGAGGATTTCTTAGGGTGTGGCGTTTTAATACAAACCTCAAATAACATTGTAGTATGAAGCGAGGCCAGGGGAGAATTTCATAGGGTGTGGTCTGCAAAATAGAATTCCAAATAGGTATTAACCAATGAAGCTTAGAAGAGGATGTCTTGTGGCGGGGCCTCTTAATTTGTTTGTTTGACTTGGGTTTAATTTACTAACGAAGCTATGGCTTTATCATATACAAGTCTATTGACATTTCACTAATAGGCACCAGAAGAGGATTTCATAGGGCCTAGCGGTTAAATATGGAATTGTAAGTACATTCAAATACAAATGGGGGCTCATGATATAAATTTCTGTCCAAGAGTTACATACGAACCTAGCCTAGGTCACAACTTCTTAGGGTGTGGGCTTCTTACCTAGAATTGTAAACTTCTTACGAGATTCTGTTACGAACAGGCCCCAGAATGGTGTGGCTTTTTTTAATACAAGCATCTTGGCAAATCGAAAATAAGTCTAATTACAAACGAAGGTCTAATGAGGATTTCTTGGCGTGTGGCTTTGTAATACAGAATTCTAATTAATCTTCATTACAAATAGGGGCCAGAAAGGGATTTCATAGGGTATGGTCTGCAATATAGAATTCTAACTCGGTTTCATTGCGAGGAGGAGGTCCTGGGGTTGGCCTCTGAATATACACTTGCTTTACTTGGGTTCAATTACGAACGAAGCCCAGAAGAGGATTTCTTAGGGTGTGGGCTTACAATATGAAATCAAATTGCGTTTCATTACGAATGGGGCCAGCGAAAGATTTCACAAGGTGTGGGAAAAACAAAAATGTTCTAAATAGGTATTAATCAATGAGGCTTAGAAGAGGATGTCTTGGGGCTGGGCCTCTTAATATTTTTTTACTTGGGTTAATTACGAACGAAGCTGTGGCTTTATCAGACACAAGTCTACTGAAATTTCATTAAGAGGGCCCAGAAGAGGATTTCATAGGGTGTGGCCTTTAAGTATAGAATTCTTTTCGTAGGGTGTGGGCTTCTTATGTAGAAGCATTTTCTCAATAAAATAGGAAGGAAGCCCAGATGAGGATTTCTGAGGCTGTAACCTCTGCATATAAAGCTCTTGTGAGATTTTGTTACGGACAGGCAGGCCCCAGAAGAGGATTTCATAGGGTGCGGCTTTTAATTGGCAAATTTAGATTTCTAAAAAAAGTTTTACTACGAATGAGGCCAGTGGCCTTTTAATTTTCATTCCGACTTAGGTTTAAATCTCGCTTCGATGGGCCCGAAAGGCCTTTCGACCTAGATCATGGGGGGGGGGGGGTGAGCATATATATATATATATATATATATACATATGTCATTTTTTGAGGTGAGGTGAGGTGAGGTGAGGTGAGGTGAGGTGAGGTGAGGTGAGGTGAGGTGAGGTGAGCATCGACCGAGGCACGAGCCTGGCCTAACAAAAAGGTAGCCCCTCCGGCGCAAGGCCTAAAGAGCAAACCCCAGCAACACAACGCGCAGGAACAGCAACGGGGAACAACAACACGAAACGCACCAGACGGACGAACGAGCGAACGAACGGAAGCAGTCGTTTGCTGACTTTTCCCAGCCCCTTTCCCTGGCACAGCAGCAGCAACGGTAAACGGGGACGCACCGCCTGTGCCAACCAAAAAACAAGAAAAACAAAGAGACCAATCATTGCGCATATATAGCTCAATATCCATGTATCGCTGGAGCCGCGGGACGAAGACGCGGCACTGCCCGTCCACTTCCCCGCTCCTCCACGTAGGGTCCTCCCAAACGCAGCATCCAGCAGGGAAGCCAGCGCTCCAGTATCCAGCACTATCGCCCTACTGCCCCCCCCCATGGACCCACCAACTGGGTGCTCGTCGGACTGAAAACAGACAGAGGGGCAAAGATAAGAGAAAGAAAAAGAAAGGAACAAAAACAAGACAAAACAAACCAAAACGCACACCAAGACGCACACACCAGTCCTTACTGCCGCCCCTGGGGTCCCAGAGAGGGTGAACCGGCCAAAGGGGAGACCGGCAGCAGACCCAGGGGAAATGTTATATTTTTCTTCTTAATTTCATAGTTCTGCTTGACATTTCGTAGTTTTTGTTAGTATACCTATTCGTTGATGTAGCCCCAAAGCCGCACACTCCAAAATGGCTTTGAGGCCATCCTCCGCGCCTGAGCCAGGCACTGGTGCGTCCTTACGTTTTTGAAAGGTTTGGATCGCCAGTGTTTCCGTTTAGCCTACACTTTACTGGTCTTCGAATTTCATATAGTGTTTGGGTTTAGGGGCTTAGACTGCCCAGCCTAGGATGCCCTTGTTACCTTTTCCTGAACAGGCGTAGATTCCCCCTGTTACCCCATTAAGAAAGCACGTCACACAGTTTTTTTGTTCTTCGGTCACTGGGCAGCCTAGTACACTCGAGTTGTAATTGCCTTTCAAGTAGCATGTATTTCACATTCTGCTGAAGGCATGTATAGAGTCCCAGAGTTTCAGGCGTGTCTTGCGGGCAGGGGGAGGGGGGGGGGGGCATCTTTGCAATCTTTGCAAGGAGTGCTGAAACCGCAAGTCCAAAAGCTCCTTGTCCAACAGCCCACCCTAGACCCCAAAACCGCAAACAGACGCGCCCTCTAAATCCATATGGTCGTCTCTAGACTATGGCCCTTCATTATCAGGCGGCCCCGAATTTGTAGGGTACCCAAAGGGACCATCATTGGGAGAACTGACCATCGAAACCCTGAGGACGCAAGTGTCCCTGCGAGATCGTCACCACCACCTGAAGCCGTGGATCCTGCGCAGGCGGAGTTGGGAGTTGGAGTCCGATTGGGATGTTTCTTTTTTTCTCACCCCCCCCAAGGTCCGAAAGTAGTAGGGCTTAGGGTTGCATCAAACACAGGACACATGCACATGTACATATATGTCGAGACATGTGGGGAGACGCAGGGGGGGCGTGCAGCTTAAATAGGGTTTATTTGGAAGCTAGGGCTCGGGTTTGCCTAAGCACACACACGGGCGCTTCCAAATAAACCTTATTGTGGTTTCTGGGGGTAGGGGCCAGGATTTAAAAAATCACATATATATATATATATACGGGATGCCTTGGGATTTAAATTATTTAACTTATTTAGTTCGGGGCCGGGAAGTAAATAAGTCAAACAATTTCAAGAATTTAAATCTGAAATCTGAAAGAGGGGGGGGGAGGAGAGGACCACCCCCAGGAATTTAGATTATTTACATTATTTAATTACCGGCCCCGAATTTAAATAATTTAAATAATTTAGATCCCAAGGCCTCCCAAATACTTAAAGTATTTAACTATTTTAATTTCCGGACCCGAATGAAATATTTTAAATAGCTTAAATAATTTAAATGATGTAAATCTGAAGAGGGGGGGGGGGAGGCCCAGCCCCAGGAATTAAGTAATTTAAATCCCAAGGCCTCCCAAATATTTACATTATTTAAATTAGTTAATTCCTGGGGCTGGTCCTCTCCCCCCCCCCCTCCCCTTTCAGATTTAATAGTTACGGTTTAGGGTTTAGGGTTTAGGGTTTAGGGTTTAGGGTTTAGGGTTTAGGGTTTAGGGTTTAGGGTTTAGGGTTTAGGGTTTAGGGTTTAGGGTTTAGGGTTTAGGGTTTAGGGTTTAGGGTTTAGGGTTTAGGGTTAGGTTTAGGGTTTAGGGTTTAGGGTTTAGGGTTTAGGGTTTAGGGTTTAGGGTTTAGGGTTTAGGGTTTAGGGTTTAGGGTTTAGGGTTTAGGGTTTAGGGTTTAGGGTTTAGGGTTTAGGGTTTAGGGTTTAGGGTTTAGGGTTTTAGGGTTTAGGGTTTTAGGGTTTAGGGTTTAGGGTTTAGGGTTTTAGGGTTCAAGAGCTCCTGGTCGAGCAGTTTCTCGTTTAGGCTCTGTGTTTAGAACATCGAAAAATACCCACCCACCCGAAGTTCCCATAACATTAAGCAATAAAAAGTTTCTTCTTTTTATTAGGATGGTTCAATAACAAATTGAATGACTTCCACTTAACAAACGAGGAGGTGGAGCTATTAAACCACGCGAGGCTGTGAGGTCTTGAAATCTTAAACTGAGGCTCAAACCTTGAAAAAATTTTAAAAATGAAAAAACATTGTGAAAAAGGTCACGGAAAAGTCTTGAAAAACTTGAAAAAAACACAAAAACCCAGAAAATGAGAGGCCACCCAGAACCCTCGATTTCAGTACTAAAAATTCGTATTTTCCTTGCGGGTCTAGGCCAAGCCTGAGGTCTCTATTTGGGGTGTTTTTTGACGCAAACTTTCCCTCTCAAGGGGGGGTCGGAGTTTGAGGCAAGGAGGGTCTCCAAAGACTATTTTGCCTTTAAAATCCAAAAATACGACCCCCCCTTGACCGAAATTAAGCTGTGAAAAGGTCGCGGGGGCAGCCCTTCCTCAGAAAAACCCGGAAAACACCCGAAGAAACATGGAAAAACCTTAAAAAACATTGAAAAACCTTGAAAAACCCTGAAAAACTTGAAAAAAACACGGCGTTGAGGCCTTGAAACCCTAAACACAGGCCTTGAGGCCTTGAAACCCTAAACGCTGGGCCCTGAAACCCTAAACACAGGCCCTGAGGGTCTGAGGCCTTGAAACCCTAAACACTGGGCCCTGAAACCCTAAACACAGGCCCTGAGGCCTTGAAACCCTAAACACAGGCCCTGAGGCCCTGAAACCCTAAACACAGGCCCTGAGGCCTTGAAACCCTAAACGCTGGGCCCTGAAACCCTAAACACAGGCCCTGAGGCCCTGAAACCCTAAACACAGGCCCTGAGGCCTTGAAACCCTAAACGCTGGCCCTGAACCCTAAACACAGGCCCCCTGAAACCCTAAACACAGGCCCTGAGGCCCTGAAACCCTAAACACAGGCCCTGAGGCCTTGAAACCCTAAACGCTGGGCCCTGAAACCCTAAACACAGGCCCTGAGGCCCTGAAACCCTAAACACAGGCCCTGAAGCCTTGAAACCCTAAACGCTGGGCCCTGAAACCCTAAACACAGGCCCTGAGGCCCTGAAACCCTAAACACAGGCCCTGAAGCCTTGAAACCCTAAACGCTGGGCCTGAAACCCTAAACACAGGCCCTGAGGCCTGAAACCCTAAACACAGGCCCTGAGGCCTTGAAACCCTAAACGCTGAAACCCTAAACACAGGCCCTGAAACCCTAAACAGAGGCCCTGAGGCCCTGAAACCCTAAACACAGGCCCTGAGGCCCTGAACCCCTAAACACAGGCCCTGAGGCCTTGAAACCCTAAACGCTGGGCCCTGAAACCCTAACCACAGGCCCTGAGGCCCTGAAACCCTAAACACAGGCTTTGAGGCCTTGAAACCCTAAACGCTGGGCCCTGAAACCCTAAACACAGGCCCTGAGGCCCTGAAACCCTAAACACAGGCCCTGAGGCCTTGAAAACCCTAAACGCTGTGCCCTGAAAGCCTAAACACAGGCCCTGAGGCCCTGAAACCCTAAACACAGGCCCTGAGGCCTTGAAACCCTAAACACAGGCCCTGAGGCCTTGAAACCCTAAACGCTGGGCCCTGAAACCCTAAACACAGGCCCTGAGGCCCTGAAACCCTAGACACAGGCCCTGAAGCCTTGAAACCCTAAACGCTGGGCCCTGAAACCCTAAACACAGGCCCTGAGGCCCTGAAACCCTAAACACAGGCCCTGAGGCCTTGAAACCCTCAACGCTGGGCCCTGAAACCCTTAAACACAGGCCCTGAGGCCCTGAAACCCTAAACCCTGAGGCCTTGAAACCCTAAACGCTGGGCCCTGAAACCCTAAACACAGGCCCTGAGGCCCTGAAACCCTAAACACAGGCCCTGATGCCTTGAAACCCTAAACGCTGGGCCCTGGAACCCTAAACACAGGCCCTGAGGCCCTGAAACCCTAAACACAGGCCCTGAGGCCTTGAAACCCTAAACGCTGGGCCCTG
>CAJNDS010000639.1:0-17500 GCA_905221605.1 Symbiodinium natans
GTTATATATCGATAAATTTTGAACGCCTAACCCTCCCTCGGGCACCATCTCATACAACTCATGATTCAAATAGAGATCAATATACGCCCTCAAAATATCAAACGAAGGCAATCCAATCCCATCACGGTCAATATAGTAGGCACAACCAAGGACAAGGAAGTGCAGGGCCTGCTAATATATTGACGCCATCGCCAATTTCTTCCCTCAAAAATTGAGCCTTAGGAGCATCCTCTCATAAAAATATGGCTACCCACGCGAATTCCCGATGTGCCCGTCTGGTGGCGTGGGCCAGCCCCGCTACCCCCGATTCCCAATCTCTGCAGAAGCTCCCAGATTTTAATCTTCACGATCAATCCGCAGCTGCCTCTTAAAGGCATTGAAGAAGAAGGTTGCCCAGTGACCCAATAGTAACAAGCTGCCCTTCTTGGCTTCTCTTGAAGCTTAAGTGGAGAAGCTGAAACCCTGGAACCCTAGCCCCTGATATACAGAAACTAAACTGTAAAGAGCCTAGGCCTAAGCCCTGCCAAAGTTAAGGAGTGAAGGTACTACTGGGCATCCCAACGAACTGCTAAGCAAGCACGCAAACGTTCGGCAAGGTGGGATGTTACCTCCTGCCGCGATACACAAAGACCTCTGCGGGCTTCTCCTGGCATCTTTCTTTGGGTTTTACAGTATAGGGTATATAAGGTTTAACATAAGGTTTATAGGTCCCACCCCAAACCCCAAACACCAAACCCTAAACCCTACTTACTTCATTGCTTCGCAGAGTCCCTATATGCTTGAGGGTTCGCATGGGTTCGCTTCTTCAAGCCCCCGAGGGCAAGAAGCCGCTCAGGTGCAGCGGAAGAGAAGCCGGCTGATCAGCAAAAGTACCACCGTCCTGGGTTTGGGACGGGGGGGGGGCTTGGGTTGGGGCTTGCTTTAGGTCCCTGAACCCTTAGGGTCCATGGGTCTCGTTTGCCAAGAACTTTTTCCGCGCAGGTCCTCTTTCTGCACAACCCTTTGCCTAGAGCATCCATGCCCAAGTGATGATCACGCACGTGCTACCAGTGCATCCAATGCCCGCAGCATCCATGCTCGAGCATTTCAAACTAAGGGTTTAGGGGTTTAACGGTATCTGCACTATCGTAGAGGGCTGCCGTGGCTGCTAGCGACGAGCACCTCATGGAGGTCGCTTCTTTCTCGCCGTCTCGCAAAGGATGGGATGGGTGTGTTCTGAAGATCAGGGGACTTAGCCTAGGTTGCCCAGAAACATTTTGAAGGGTGCCCTTTCTTGCTTAAAGGGTTTAGAAGGGAACCTAAACCCCCAAACAAGGGAATAAGGGCACTACTGTGCCTCCTAGTACTAAGTGGTTGGAAGTGGGATGACCCCAAATGATTTACAAATCACCCCACCTAGAATACATGTACTAAACTTCCCTGATCCTCCCGCGAGGCAACTGGATAGTTAGTTGTCAGAGCGAGAAGTGTTCTTAGGAGCAGCTCGTGAAATCATGTAGGGTGCGGGCGCTTTGCAAAAAGTAGAACCTGTGACTTTGGATTTCGGGTTCGGGTGGGCATGTAAGGTTCTTCGAAGAAGGCACCGCGTTGTTGACGACAGTGGAGGGCCTCTTGGCCCTAAACCCTAAACCCTAAACCCTACACCCTAAACCCTAAACCCTAAACCCTAAACCCGAACATGCTCCGCCAGTGCGAATCTGATTTAAGGTTTAGGGCCGGCTTGGGGCTCTCAAGCGTGTAGGGTTTCATATGAGGGTTCGGAATAATTACTAGTAATGTTCCGATTATATTATATGGTCCCTTTTATATTTACACTATAATAACCCCCAAAGCCCTGTTCTAATTATGAAGGCTCCTACAGTATAGGGCTCGGCCGGAGCAACCCCAGCTTAAGCCTTCAGCCTTCATGAGCTCAACATGTCTCCCATAGCTGCCCCCCCCCCCCCCACCCCCAAGGACCCCAGCTTCGCAACACAACATACACCCGGATTGCCCCCGAACCCTAAACCCTAAACCCTAAACCCTAAACCCTAAACCCTAAACCCTAAACCCTAAACCCTAAGTTCCGAAACCCTAAACCCCAAATTCCGAAACCCTAAACCCCAAATTCCTAAAACCGAATTTAGCCGAGTCTCTGGGCAATGTTGAAGAAGAACGCGCCAGAGATTTGTGCTGAGGAGCCTCCTGTACTCACCGCGGCCACCGTGGCAGCTAAAGGTTCCTGAGTCGCTTTTAAGGCTGTTAAGGCTTTTAAGGCCTTTAAGGCTTTTAAGGCTTTTAAGGCGTTTAAGGCCTAGGGCTAGGGTTTAGGGTGTAGGATTTAGGGTTTAGGGTTTACTAGGGTCTTGGGTTTAGGTGGAGCCCCTTGCTTCTTCTTGAATGCATACCCTATAAACCCTGAACCCTAAACCCTAGCCCTAAATCCCCAAACCCTATAAACCCGAGACCCGATAAACCCTAAACCCTAAACCACATTTCATCGTGTGCGAACTGGGGGGGTCCCATTCAGCCGGTATCTGAGTCTGAAAGGCTCAGGCCTTCGGGGTCCTTTGGGCCCATCTGTGGTTTATGTAAGGGGTAGGGTTTAGGGTTTAGGGTTTAGGGTTTAGGGTTTAGGGTTTAGGGTTTAGGCTTTAGGGTTTAGGGTTTAGGGCTAAGGGTCCTGTAAGGCCAAGTGGCCGTCGGATTGCAATTCGTGGTGCTGCACTCTTCGCACGCGTAGCCTGTGTAGGACTGCGTCCCTAAGGTGGTGTCGAAGGCCGTCTTCAAGAAGGTGCAGTCCGTCACTCCCGCGACCACGCAATGGTAGGTTGTAGTGACTTGCGTGCAACCATACTGAGTTCGAGTGCTCGACTCCGTCACGCAGTTTCCTGGGCATGACGTCTGAATGGTCGTTTCGGCTGACACCACGCCGGTGCAGCCGGTGAACGTGGTGTTGGCGCCAACGTTGCACGTTCCCGGAGTCCCCGAAGAATTCGAGTCTATTTCATTGGTGTCGTTCGAAGCCCACACGCAGTGTGGTGCAGCAGATGCGATGAGGGCAATCAGGAACCTGCTCATCTTCTCCCGACTTTTTTGGGGGCAAAGCTCTTCTCCGCCCCGCGTGTATGTGTATTGGGAGGCTCTGCTGCTGGTGGGCCGACAGGGACAGGACAAGAAAAAACTGCGGGTGATTGAACAGAAGCAGCACGGGTCTTCAGATTGCTTTTGGACTGCCCTACCGCACAGTGCAACCGGTGAAAAGCTCCAAGAAGGGGCATCGCTAGCCTTAGTCGTATGAGCATTCGTATCATTATGATTCGGGTATCTAGGGTGGTTTCCAGTACAACTGAGTGGGGATTGTGTGATGCAAATCTTGGGATTCTTTAAGTCACTTGCATTCGGCCTGGGGTGCTTGCTCTCCGTTCACTTGTTGCAACTGAAGAGAGTGAGAGCAGCGAACGACACCAAACCCTACAACACAAACAAAGCAATCGCAGTATTTCGAGCCCCTACTTAACATGTAGCTTCACGACTTAACATTGAGGGCCCATTATTTGAGGTCGTGAACTAGATTGGATTCTTGGGTGTATCTCCAAATGAGAACTGAGGGCTTGACGACTGGGAATACCATCCTGCGCGTCATAGTCCAAGACTATGTAGGCTTGCATAGGGTTACTTTGGGGGCTCTGGGGATAAAGTTGAAGGCCGAAATAAAACAACCTCTTAACCCTAGCCGAGTCGTGATGCATAAAAGCCCTTGCGGTTTAGGGCTTCGGGTTTAGGATTGCAGGGTATTCGCCATAGACACAGACACAAGCGGAAGAGCCCAAAGACAAATCTGAAACCCAAACCGAACCCCACCCTAAACCCGAACTGCCAAGTTCGAGTTGGTTCTCCATGCTGTTTAACCAGAGGCGCTCGACTGGCCAAGTCGGTTTTCTAAGTCTGCAAGAGGGCCGACACTCTGGATGCAGCCTTGGGCTGCACGGGCGTGGCCCTTGCTTGGAGAAAAGCTGTTCAGGGTGTTGGGGGCCTAATATAGGGGCCTGAATTATTGGAATGGGTGTTGGGGGCGATTCTAGTAATTACAACTATAAAGGGACCCTAAATAAGGGAATACTGTTAGCAACTACTCCGACCCCCTATATTACGTCAAAGAGGCTCACGCCGAAGTCATCAAAAGCAGGCCGCATGCTCCCCACTACTCCAGGCTTTCGGGCGCGGCCGTCTGCTTAATGGTGGTCAGCAAGCCCAAATGGTCGCTGACATGCGCAGCGGAGGCACTTTCGTCAGGGGTGAGGTTCACATAGTTGCTGTACATAGAAGGCAAGATAGCCGTAAGGTACGTATCCAAGAGATACGGGCTCGGGTGCAAGGGCTGCTCAAAGAGCAGCTCTACAGACTCCGCCTGCCACTGCGAAAGATTTGCAAGCGCCCGGTCGTCGCGTTTCCTCCCGCCGCTGCTTTTGCCCGACTCGTCGGGATGCAACGCGGGCCAAAGGTCTTGAAAGCCAGGCAGCAGACGCGTCAAGCACCGCTCTTCGAGCTCGTTTTGGAGGTTGAAATCGCCCAGCAGCAGCATGTCCGGCCACTGCTGCATCACCTGCGCAATGCTGAATTAGAGGTGTGGTACTGAGTAAGGGCAGAACACAAGAACAACACATGACCCCAAGTAGGGGAATCTTGAAGCCCCCACCTTAGCACAAACAGTGAGCTGCTCTTCGCGTGTGCTTTGGTGATTCGCTGACTCCAGATGCACGGTGCCGACAGCTAGGCCGTCGAGCTCGGCCACAACGAGGTCGCGGCCCATCTGGGTCGGAAAGGGGTGGCGTGCAAAATGCACATCGAGGCCCGGCGGGACCACAGTCCTCGGTGACTCATGGTACACTCCCCGGTGATTAATGGCAGTTCTTTTCTTGGGGCTCCGAAACTTTACTGCCAAGGCGGCTGGTTTCAAGCACTGTTTCGGACGAGAAGCAGATTGCCATAGCCACGAACGGAAGAGCCATCCCCGGGATCAGATGAGGACCAATTGGGAAGTGCGCGTTGGATGTCTACGGCCACCGTGCATGTTACTTCTTGGAAGCAGCAAATGGTGGCCCCCAACTTCCCCAAAGCCGAGAGCAATATGGCAGTGCGGAGCTTTTGCTGCTCCTTCTCCCGCCAGACATTGAGGGTGAGGATGGTGATTTTCGCCTGGGAAGGGACCTTGTAATCCTGCATGCCCTCTTCAAGCCGTCTGCTCAGGTGGGGCCTTGCATGAGCCAGCTTCTGTGCCAGGCGGTGGAAACATCGCATGACAAACGCAAAGGTGGAGGGCTCGGGAAGTATGTTGCCTCGGCGTTCGAAGAGTGTGCTGTCCAATTTGTCGTCGACATACCGATCTGAGATGATCCCATGTAGGCAGAGGTCGCCGAGGAGATCAAAGTTCGCCACATGCATGCGAAGGAACTCAGGGTAGGAGAACACTCTGGACTTGTACCCCAACATGAAGGCAGCGCCCTCATCCACCAGGCCCCGGATCACACGGAAAATCCTGGCTAGGAGTCCGGACAGGTACTTGGCCTCTTTCAGCCCATCACAGATCTTGATGAGAGGGAGCTCACCATCAGGCTGCAAGGCGACACCATGGAGCGACGTCAGGAGTTCTGCACGCGAATCTGCATCCTCGAGGTGTCGAGCGATAGCTTCCATGGACTTGGTCTCAAGCGCCTGCAGGCACGATGCGAGCCGGTCTCGCTCCCGGTCGTGATGCTGAGGATGCGGGTCCGGAGATCCTCGTACTTTTCGCACGGCCAAGCTTGGGGACAGCTTCCAGGGGTTCTGCCTGTAAATCTTACAATGAGTGTATGCATCTGGCTTGAGGTAGAGGTCCACATGCGTCACGAGGCCACCCAGCAGAGCCTCCAGGTGGCTTCCGGCGCTCTCCACCTGCACCGGATCGAAGCAGTTCGGCATGTAAACACAGCAGCAGTGCTTGCCTTTCTGGTCTGGGCTTCCCACCTTCATTGTATCAGCTCGCCCCAAGGCTTCTTTACTGAGTGCCCAGACAAGCTCGGGCCACACCCGGTCCATATCGGCAGATGTCAAGAAGAACAGCCACTTACCAACCAGGACGCCGTGCCGGACAGAAAGCTCCTTGAGGCCATCCTCCAACTTCTTCCGTGACAGGCCGCCTTTCGACGAGAACTGCTCCCACTCAGCTTGTAGATGATTTTTGGCCTCCGGCTTGGTTTTCGAAGGGCCTTCCTTCTTCAGAACAGCGCACAGCCCACCCTCATCCAGTTCACAACTGACGGCCTGATCCGAAGGAACCTCCTGGTTGCGGCTTCCCCCAATGAGCAATCATGTATGAGCCACGGCAAGTTGTCCGCATGGGATGCAGCAGCCACAGTGGCCTCATAATTTTGCTGAGCGTCTCCAATGCTCTCCCTGCCACGCCCTCGTCCAGCAGCCCGCCCGGTCTTCCCATTTCCCTTGCGTTTTCCCTTCCCTAGTTTTTGTGCTGGGCTGCTTCGGTCTAGCTGACCTGGCCGGTCGGGGCAGTGCACGGTCAGATGTTGGCCAGCAGCGCCGCATATTTGGCAGGTGATGGGCATGGCTGTCGGATTCTTAGGGTGCTGATTCCGGCGCCAAACGTGTCCAAGGTTGCTGCAGTAGCAGTAGTCAGAGGCCAGTGCGTGCCAGCCCCAGTTGTTGCAAATCACGCTTTGCGCACGAAAGCCAGCAGGAAGTAGGGTTTAGGGTTTGGGGGTTTAGGGTATACGGTTTAGGGCACATCTCTCTCCTCTCTCACTCACTCTGAGAGAGAACTCTCTTGTGCTTGACCGAACGGAGCTCTCACCAAGCATGCAACACAACTGGCACATGGAGATGCTTGTTTTCTCGGAAGCGAGGCTCTGTATACTCAGAAAACTCGGCGAAGCGCCGGACGCTGTGAGTGAAAACTCGGCAGGCGGATTTCCACCAGCTCTGAAAATCGGTAGCTGCAGAGCTCCACGTCTGGCTCCGCAGCGAGATGGCCAGTTGAACTCCGAGTTTTGCAAGTATTATAGGGGAATTCCCTGAGCCGGTTTGGGGTTTATGGCTCAATTAGGGTTTAGGGTTCAAGGTCCTGGGAAATGCCCATAATGAGGGACGCACGTTTGACTTCCTGCATCTGAGTGCCAAGGCTAGCGGTGCTATTTTGTGAGAATTCTTGGTAGGGTCTTGTTGGCCGCGCTCGGCAAAGAGACCGGATGCTTTGATCCTCACCACGGGATGTCCTGAAGCAGCGACTGTCATTCTTCAACCCCCTATCGGGAGTGGCCCTTCGAGCCCCGGATCCCAGAAGCCCTAAACGCGCACTCGGTTCAGGGTTTAGGGTTAGGGGGGAGACCTGGCATGTCTCATCAGAACGCATCAGGGGCTTAGCTGCAGGGTTCAAGGATCCCCATATTGCCCTTCTAAGGAAGAATACAAAAGAAAATAATCCCCACATTGCCCTTATTAGGACGAAAATTTGTTTTGCGGAGGTTCTTAAGCAAACAGTAATTAGTAGTTGGGTTTTTTGTAGTTTATAGGGTATGTGTCGAGATCAGGCCAAAACTCGAAGGCGCCAAAAAGCCCTAAACCCCGAAACGGTCAACCCCACTGGAAGCCCGAAGCCATCAAGCCTCTATAGCCCTGCAAACCTTAAACCCTTAACCCCAAAACCCCAACGTCCTCGCGGGACCAGATGTTGACGAAGCGGCCGCTGTCGGCGGTCCCATATTGATTGATCCTCAGCGTTTGCTTAGTTGCTGAGCCCCCAACAGTGTACACTTTCAGTTCTATCGGGGATTCTAGTATGCCAAAAAGTGTAATGTGTACTCATTCAGCTACTCAGCTACTAAGTTTATTTCTAATAAGGTTCAAACTCTGGGCCCTCCCTAGGCGGGTTCGCTAAACCCTGACCCACACGCTAAACACAACACAAAACCCCTGGGTTATTCTTAGGGTAGTTACATGGCCGCTGATTATGGGCCCTTGAAAGGGGACCCCTTAAACCCCTTATATACCCTATACAACCCTTAGAGTTACGGCCAGAGGATTGGGTACTCTGGAACCCTATACTGTGCCCCCAATACCCCCCCTAAACCCTGCATACACCTTACACCCTAAATACCCGAACCTTCAACCCTAAACCCTAAACCCTAACCCTAAACCCTAAACCCTAAATACCCCGAACCTTCAACCCTAAACCCTAACCACTAGCCCTTTACGCGAAGTTGAAGGCACCCAAGGCAGGGAGGAGGATCCTGAGCCCTACACCTAAACATTTAGGGTTTAGGGTTTAGGGTTTAGGGTTTAGGGTTTAGGGTTTAGGGTTTAGGGTTTAGGGTTTAGGGTTTAACGCCTAACCCCTAAATGGGGCCCCTAAACCCTGAACCTTTGTGAAACCTTAAATTACTGTTACCTGGACCTTCCGGTAAGAAGGCCGTGGCTCCAGAATGCTTACAGTGCACTCACGTGTATGAGTCAACATCATCGCTAAACCCTAAGCCCTAAACCTTGGAAACAGGTGGCCCCAGAAACCTGAAACTCCGAAATGCTGCCCAGGATCAACTCCAGCATTCGGGCGGCAGTTTCCTCTGGAGGGTTTAGGGGTTGAGGGTTTAGGCGCCCTGAACCCTCAGTAGACATTGAGCTCCCTAAGCCCTATATAGACCCTAATCCCTAAACCCAAAACCATATAGCCCAACCCTGAACTACCCTAAACCCTCGACCCTCAACCCTCAACCCTAAACCCTCAACCCTAAACCTTTAAGTCTAAACCCGGAGATTTTGCAAGATGCTTCTTCGGAAGCCTTGAGCTCGTGGATTGGGCTCAGGCAGCTGGATGCACGCTTGCGGCTTATGGTCGTAAGTAAGGGTACCACTGGGGAAGCGGAGCCTTGAGTGGATTTCACGAAGCCCTATGCCCCAAAACCCTAAACCCTAAACCCCTAACCCCTAAACCCGAAACCCTAAACCCTAAACCCTACAGGTCCTGCGGCGACCGGAGCTCGGGATATGGGTTGCCCCTGAGGTAAGGTTTGGCCAGATCGGTGTCCACCATCTGTGGATACAGCCTCCCAACTTAGGGTTTAGGGTTCAAAACAGGGTTAGGGTTTAGGGTTTAGGGTTTCGGGTTTAGGGTTTCGGGGTTTATTTAGGGTTTCGGGTTTAGGTTTGCTGTCGAGTTCGCAACTTACGAGTTACGGTCAGAGGAGGATTGTGTGTAGCTGGAGATTTTGTGTTATGCACGTATATCATGCACATGTACATCTGCTCTTTATTTGTTGTTTATTTTGGGGGGGCGGAGGGCCCACGCACCCACATGTGTTCATGAACGGTTCTCTAAGCCAGGAGCGCTTGCCGAAAGATAATTGATATGTTTTGGGTACAAGTTCTAGATGCAATGGAGTTCAGGGTTTACGGGCTTGGGGCTTAGGGTTTAGGGTTTGGGGCTTAGGGTTTATAAATGCTCTCGCTGAAGCATTCAGATGGGAGTCTGTCTTCGAGTACCAAATAACGGCTCAAGTTGTCCAAAATGAAGGCGCTGCAGCGTTTGCTAAGTTTACTATATCACCTGCTATGGCAACCAAATTTGAGTTCTTCAATTACGCGAACCCAGTTGCAGCTGGGGGGCGTCAAAGCCACCACATTGTGTCGAGAACCCTCAATGGAGAGGTTCTTCATGAAGGCCTCGTGGAAGCAAAAGCAGCAAGCGAGCGCAACAAAGACGCCAGAACGTGTAGGTAGTGGTAGCACATGGTGCCACTAAACCCCAAAACCCTAAACAACCTTAACACTGAACCGTTCTCAACCTTGAACCCAAAACCCCAACCCTAGACACCCTGTAAACCCTGAAGCTTGCAAGTCAAAGTTCAGGGATGTATTTCTAGGTCCTATATTTCCCACAATAAGAGCCCCCCCCCCTAACATCAGCCAAAATGCTCTAGTAGCCTATTTTCCGAAAACATGGATTTCATCTGTAGGTCTCATTCGGCTTTTGCGTCCTGCGACGAACCCTGGGCTCCCAATGGTATAGTCTCAGGGTCTACTTGGAGGTTCATTGTACTTACAACGCAATTGTAACTGTACTTATTAACCCACTTAGAAGCCCTTTAAGTGCCCTAGTATGGTTATAAGTGGGTTCGAAGTACAGTTGCAATTGGGTTATTAAGTACCATGAACCTCCAAGTAAGGTTCAGGGAAAGAAGGTGCTGGGTTCCAGCCCTGAGTCCTCAACCCTACACCACGTGGCTTAAATTAATTAGGGGGAAGAACATGAAAGCCGTGGGCCTTGAGAATTAGAATGTGGTTTAAAGTTTAGGGACCATAAGGGAAGACTACTAGTAGCTACTCCGACCCCGATATTAAGTTAGGGGGCTAATCGGTTTAGGCCCGAAGCCCTCAACGCCTCCAAAAAGGTAGCCCTTTAACCCTACTTTCGAGTAGACCCTGGAGCAAAAAATAGTATACTGTTGGGGGTATAAGCGGCTATAATAGGAACCCAGAAACCAAAACACATATGAAAGTATAGTACTCCGAAACCCAGTCACGCCCTCATCGCAAGCCTGGAAGCTTCACGCCAGATCATGCAGGGTTTCGGGTTTGGGCTTTTGGACTTTTGAGGTTTAGTTCGTTTGGAGGATACTTGGGGGACATATGCTGGGTATACCCGTTTCAACCATCCGGACAACTATTTGTAAGCAGGGTTCTACATCGATTCAGCAAAAAGGGAAATGACAAAACAAACTATTTCCAGATGGGTGCCCAGTAGAAGCATGGAGCATGGCATTTTTGATGGCTGCGACTTCCCCTAATTAAACTAAAACCCAAAACCCTAAACTGCTGGGGACTAAATGCCCCTAAACCCTAAACCCTAAACCCTGAACCCTAAATTCAAACCCCAAACCCTAAATGCCTAAACCCTAAACCGCTGGGCTCCAAACGTTCAAGCCCGTTTTCGAGACGCGGTAGGAATACCATCCTCCAGCCTGGCTGTTTAGGGTTTAGGGTTTAGGGTTTAGGGTTTAGGGTTTAGGGTTTAGGGCTCGATCTACTTGGCGTGGGGTTGGGGCTCAGGCTTTCCGCGGCCAGCTCTCCGGGAACTTGAGCCTTATGTTTAGGATACCCAAAAGACGGCAGTTGGTTTTGTAGATGCCTGTTTTAGGGTTTAGGGTTTAGGGTTTAGGGTTTGTTTTGGTGTGCCGTGGCTCGGCTAGTGCTGCTTCAGGGGTCAGGGTACGAGGGGGAAAGGGGACGTTGCGGGTAATCTCACAATCACGGCTCTCCTGATGTAGGTGCCTTTGCAAGGGTACTTTCTAAGTAGTCTCTCCCCGTACGGGCACCCTTGTTTCTGATAGATCCCTCTGAAACAACAAAAGCGTCAAAAGGGTCTTCAAGTATAAACAATGCCCATGCGGGTATCCACATATGCATGGAATGCAGGATTGCATGCTTGCTGATTAGTGCTGACCTCATGTTTAAAAGAACCCGTAATTGCACAATCCAAATCCCTACAGCCCCTGAACTCCCTAAGAAAAAACCTCTAACAACAAAACTTTAAGCCCCAAAAAACCTAGAGCACCTTTAAACACAACATTAAACACCTTACAAGCAATCAGAACACACAAAACCCTAAACAAAAAAGGAAAAACAAAAACCATAGAGCCATAGAAGGCAAAAAAAAACAAACTCTCGGGATCCTTCAATTTTCAATTAGAAGCAGTTTCCCTAAACCCTAAACCCTAAACCCAAAACCCTAAACCCTAAACCCTAAACCCTAATCCCCCAAAAGTAGAGTTCATCTTCCCTTCTTGCCTGGTTGGTGCCCACGGAGCCAACGCCGGCTCCCAAGGCCACGACCTGACGCGACTTTTTTGGGGGGATTAGGGTTTAGGGTTTACGGTTTGGGGTTGAGGGTTTAGGGTTTAGTGATTTCTGAGGAGCTTTACCAGGGGGGGGGGTTAGGGGTTTAGGGCTTTAGGGGGCTTAAGGGCTTCCAGGGTTTAGGGTTTACTTGGGTTCAGAGGTTTAGGGCTTTAGGGCGTTTAAGGGTTTTACTAGGGTTTATAGGCTTTATAAGGCTCCAGTGCTTTAGGGTTTCAGGGCTTTTGGGGGGGTTTTTGTTTGGTTGACCAGCTCCGTGGCCTCTTTTGACATCCTGGCGTGGCCCGCCAGAGTCGGTTTGGTTCACATCTGATGCTCTGATACGAGCTGTAACAATGCTCCCCTTAGAACCTTGATAAACATACTATGTTTAATATCCTCTTGGGTTTTATATGAACAAAATTAAAAAAATATTCCCCAAGGGGAATATAGGTAAAGGCGCAACTTGGGGCGGGGGGGAGGGGGTTGGGTTAGGGCTTTGGGGCGTTGAGTGTTTCTGGGGTTTAGGGTTTAAGGCTTCAGGGTTTTGGGGCTTCAGGGTTTTGGGGGTATTCTCCAGCTCGAGCACCCCATAACCACAACTGCCACCTGCCTTGCTTGGCTCCTCTTTGGCAGAGGCGCGCAGCTTCGGGTAAAGAGCCTGGTCAGGGGGGATTTTAGCATCGCGACACGTCGGGCTGAGCCAGCTCAGCAGCCCTAAGCCCTTAAACCCTGCCCTTGGAGTAGACGGACAAAACAGGTACATACTTTTTTGGGGTATAAGTAGAGTATAAAAAGGCATATACTTTTTTGGGGGGTATAAGTAGCGATAAGAGGAACCCAGAAAGTGCTCCAAACCCAGTGAATTGTCCCTAAACGGAGAGGCCACTAGAAGGGACCCATAATCATATTCCCCCCTGCCTATATAAGACCGTTTTGTACCTAAGTAGCCTCTACATTACCCCTGAGGTCCCTTATAAGGGTCCCTCCTCTAGTCCCTTGAAAGCCCTGACCCGAAACCCTACACCAACCCCGAGATGCGGCTCGGGGCAGCCATAGGGTCCTCATGACAAACCCTATAGGCCCTGTAGACCGCAAGCAGCGTAAGCCCTAGAAACCCTAAACCCTAAACCCTAAACCCTAAACCCTAAACCCTAAACCCTAAACCCTAAACCCTAAACCCTTCCAGGTTCATTGGCCTTCGTCAGCAGCGCAGGTCCCATGACATTGGTGGCCAGAACCTTGCAAGCCAGGTTCCCAAGACTTATAGGCTGTAGTTTGGGGTCTTAGCATTTAGGGATATTTAGGATTTAGGGTTTACTTAGGGCTTATTTCGGGTATCGGGTTTAGCTAGGGTTTAGGGTTTATGGATGAGGGTCTTAAACTCAAGCTGTGACGGGGGAAGCTATGTACCTCGACCCGCAAGTGGTCCTCATGGGGGGGGGGGGGGGGGGGGGGTTGGGGGAGAACCCTAAACCCCAAGTCCGAAACCCGTGCGTGACAAAGGCAAGAGTCACCCGTTTAGTGCAGCAAGGATAGTGAACCGATCGAAAATGTTGCTCTTAACGTGCTGCAGAACCTACCAGCCTCGATATAGCTGTACACACGCTGACATGCTGACGTCGGTAACTTCTGGACTTGAAGATCGCTCTGAGGCATGCGATATCGCTGTACACATGGGGGATTTCGGGAAGTCGGGGGGGAAGGGGTACCCCTTGTATGCCCCAAAATGCTAGATCCTTTCAACACAACCCCCAAAGGGTAACGCAACTTTCGAAACCCCTCCCCAGATCTTGATTGCGGGTGAACTTCTTGACTTACGTGCCAGTCCTTCGTGCTGGAGCTAGGAGTTTAGGATCTATGGGCTTCAAGGTTGGGAATTTTGGGCCTGAGCACTTGGAGTCGAAGGGTTTAGGGTTTAGGGTTTAGGGTTTAGGGCAGAAGAGTTTTAGGGTTCAAGCTTCAACCTCCAGCGCTGCCGTGGCACTGCGGCGAAGGAAGCTTGATCCAATCTCCTTAGATGTCATTCCATGAAACCCTAAACCCTACACCCTAGACCCTAAACCCTAAACCCTAAACCTTTCAGGGTTCGGGTCCCAGGCTTCCTGTACTTGGAGGTTCATGGTACTTACCAACCCAATTATAACTGCACTTATAACCCTATTGCAATCATTTTAGTGTACTTAAAGGGCTTCTAAGCGGGTGAAAATTGCAGTTGTAATTGGGCTATAAGTACCATGAACCTCGCCAAGTAGCCTGCAAACGAGACCTCTAGGGCTTTGGGTGCAAACGCTGAGCTTCGCCAGTTTCGTGAGGGCTTAGGGTTTCACACTGAACCCCCAAACCCGAAACCCTGAACAAAACCCCAAACCCCAAACCCCAAACCCCTAAACCCCAAACCCAAACCCCAACCGAAACCCATCGGTTTGCCAGCCAGGCTTCGTAATGGAATTCTCTCCGCGCCCGTTGGGATGCATGATTCCGGCCTCACACGCTACCCATCCTCGGACAAAGCCCCAAAAGCCAAAACCAGAAGCCCTAATTACATCATATCCTCAACCCTAAGGTTTAGGGTTTAGGGTAAGGCCCAAGCCTCTGTAGACCTCGGCTCTTCAAAACGAACACTGCAACACTGGAGTCACAAGGGCGAAATAGCCGATCTGTTTCTGCAGGCCCAAGGCAAGCAAGACCCGGATGTCCCTAAATCCAAAACCCTAAACCCTAAACCCTAACCCTAAGCCCTTCACCCCTAAGACCCTACACCCCTAAAACCCTAAACCCTAAACATCCGCAAGCAGACCCCCTTTGAGCGTTTCAACCTCAAGGCTTGCGATCTATGAGGGACTTCGGGAAGCAGGTGCCCTTTATATCATCCCCCAAAAGGCACATCTTATACCCTAACCCTGATGTAAAGCCGCAAGCGGCCGCAAGCCCTCAACCCTCAATCTAAACCCTACACTCAGGGATTAGGGTTTCGGCTTAGGAGCGCGCACTCCCCCTCCCATTCATTGCCCGGTCTGGGGCCGACACGCTGTGAATGAGCAGTCTAAGGTTCGCACCTGAGCCAAAAAGGTTTAGGGTTTAGGGTTTAGGGTTTAGGGTTTAGGGTTTAGGGTTTAGGGTTTAGGGCAGCTTCCGGATACTTTCAGGCAGGGAACCTTCGATACAAGGGCTACATGCAAGAAGCGGCCAACTTGGAAGATACCAGTGGCGGGAGCTGAAAAAAAAATCAGCTCACAGCCTTGCCTCTGCGCTTGGCAAGTTCTAGAGAACGTGGCGATGGGTTCAGGGTTCAGGGTTCAGGGTTCAGGGTTCAGGGCTTAGGATTAAGTGGTCGCATTGTGATTGGAGCTCAAGACAAAGACCATGGTTCCTCCAATTTTTTAGCCCCCGAGGCCCCCGCAAAAACCCTAAACCACGAAACCCCTATACCCCTAAAACCGCTAAACCCCTGAACCCCTAAAAGCCCAAAACGCTAGGACCGCAAACCCTAAAACCCTAAAGCCGCCAACCCCTAAAACCCAAAACCCTCAATACCCTGTACCCATAAACACAAAGCACCTAATCCCCTAAACCCCGAATACCCCAAAACCCTGAACCCCTAGCCCCTACATTCGAAAACCTAGACCCCTTAAACCCCCAAAACCCATAACGTCCGAACAATAAACCCCTGAACACCCCGAACACCCTAAAGCCACTAAACTCTAACCCCCTAAGCTTCTAAAGCCCCAAAGCCCCTAGGATCCCCAGCAACCTAGGAATAATAAGGGCTCCCTTTTTGGTATTGGGTAGTTTTATAAGGAACCTAAGACCCCAAAAAGGGAAAAAGGGCCCACTGAAAGACTTAGGCCCCTGAACTCTAAACCCTAAACCCTAAACCCGAAACCCTAAACCCTAAACCCTAAACCTGGGGCAGCCTGTGAACTCTTCCGACGCAGCGGCAGCTGCCTTGATCGAGTCCTGTTTCGCCGCGCAAGCGCTTTTGGGCACGTGGGTTTTGCAGGGCTTCAGGGTTTTCAGGGTTTCTTGGGTTTTAGGGTTTGCAGGGCTTCAGGGTTTTCTGGGTTTTCTGGGGTTTTAGGGCTTGAGGGTTTTAGGTGTTTTTTGGGTTTTTGGGGTCTTGGGAGGGCCTAGGGTTTAGGGTTACACAAGTGTAGGGCTTCAGGGCTCTAGGTAAGCCCCCCTAACCCCCCCCCCCCCTAAAGTCTTAAAAGTTCAGGGCTTCCGGGGTCCAGGGAACCCCCACCCCCCCGAAAGTTTAAGTTTTAGGGCTTCAAAGACCAAAAGTTGGGTTTCTAGATCGAACCCCAAGCTCTGAACCCGAAATACCGTCCCAAAGGCCCCTAGGCTCTGAAGGCTCCTCGAGGCAGGTGAGGTGGGCATTTCAATGGCAGGTGGGCTCCATGTTCTTTAGGGTGTGGGGTTTACGGCTTAGTTTTCTACATTAGTCCATTATGATTTGCTTATGCTCTTACAAGGGAGCGCCCCCCCCCTAGTTCTAAGTAAGTATAGATATAAGGACCATAAACTGGACTAAAAGGATCCTAACTTAGGCTATAAGGTCCCTTAACCAAAAAAAGCGAAAATCTAACCCCAGGGTTTTAGGAACTTTGGCTGGGCACATGGGATCCCCCCCCCCCCCCGGGGCAATGCGGGCATTTTCCGCTGCAGCCTCCGGGGCGGCCCTCAGAAATTGGCAGGGCCGGCGCGGATGCTTCGGACAGCTTGGTATAAGGCCAGCTCGTTCAAGTCGGGTTCTCTTGCCGTGCCTTCTATTCGGGAGACCCCAAAAGGACAAACTTAGAGAGCCCCTCATAACAGGCCTCATATTTAGGGCACCCAAAAGAAGAACAACTTAGAGAGCTGGCCATACAGCAGTGAAGGGTCTCTTCAAGTATCTCGAAGGAGAGCCTGCCAGTTCTAAATTGTATTTCGCAAGCGTCTGCCACATGCTCATGTAGGGGCCTGAATAATTTGGAATAGGGTTTGGGGGGGGTAATACAGTATAATTACAAAGGGTTCCTAATGGAATACTAATGGCAGTTATTCCGACCCCTGTATTAGGTTAGAAGCCTTAGGGGCTAGGGTTTGGAGAGTGAAGGGTCTAGGGGATTTCCCTGCATGGTGTTTCTGAGGGATCTGACCCGAAAACTTGTAAAAGATGACATGTTCACACTATGCCACTACCCCCAAAATTCCATGTGCCCGTATATAGCAGATGAACTAAATCCGGCCGAAGAAAACCTTCTGGCACTTTGCGGGCGCAAGTTGTTTTGCTCGGAAGGTACCTCGCACTCTTTCGCCCTGAACCCTAAAACCCTAAGACCGGCCCCGTACCCCTGAACCCTAGAGCCCTAAACCCCAAATCCTAAAGCCTATCTTGGGAGCTCCAGGCTGCTTTACATAAATCTCATGAAGACCCTGTCTTCACATCCTAGGTATCCCCATAGCCCGTCAAGAAAAAGCGGGGCCCTTTTTTTGGCTCCACCAATGGCGGTTCAGGTTTTAGGGTTTAATTAGTGGGTCTATTGGGGGGACGAAACAACTAGGGAAGGGAATGATGCACTGCTATGGCAGGACTTAATGGCTTTGTGTTCTTCTCCGGCAACGCCTGCGAACACCAGCAAGACGGACTTAA
>CAJNDS010000639.1:22500-100771 GCA_905221605.1 Symbiodinium natans
CTATGCTTGACACGAACAAACACAACAAAAAAACACCTAATATTGATAACTTCATTTTCTTGCCATGGCAACCACGGGCCTTAAACCACGAACTATGGCCTTAAACCACGAATTATGGGCCTTAAGCCACGAATTATGGGCCTTAAACTACGGGCCTTAAACCACGAACTATGGCCTTAAACCACGGGCCTAAAACCACGAATTATGGGCCGTACAACACAGGCCTTAAACCACGAATCATGGGCCCTAAGCCACGGGCCTTAAACCACGAATTATGGGCCTTACACCACGAATTCTGGCTAAGCCACGAAGGTCATTAAGGTTTAAATTGTTAAATGAAAGAGATGTTTAGGGTTTAGGGTTTAGGGTTTAGGGTTTAGGGTTTAGGGTTTAGGGTTTAGGGTTTAGGGTTTAGGGGTAGCCCAGTAGCCATCTTACAATCAGGGCACCGTCTTTTGGGGTTGGTTACTTTAAACCCTAAACCCTAAACCCTAAACCCTAAACCCTAAACCCTAAACCCTAAACCCTAAACCCTAAAACCAAAAAAAGGGTAAAGGGTACCACTGGGCTACCAGGTATCCGTCGGGTAGCTCGCGCGATGCCTCGCCGTGGGAGCTCTTCGAAGGACCCGGCCTTGGTCATATAAACCCTAAACCCTAAACCCTAAACCCTAAGCCCTAAACCCTAAACCCTAAACCCTAAACCCTAAACCCTGAACCCTGAACCCTGAACCCTGAACCCTAAACCCTAAACCCTTTTTGGGGTTTGGCCTTGGTGACTCAACAAGGGGAACCTTGAAACCCCCCCAAAAAAGGGCAAGCGGGTACCACTGGGCTAGCCCTAAACCCTAAACCCTAAACCCTAAACCCTAAACCCTAAACCCTAAACCCTAAACCCGAGCAAGGGAACCCTGAACCCCCCAAGAAAGGGCAAAGGGTACCACTGGGGTAGCCCCAGTTGCCAAAGCGCCATAGAGCATGGTGAGCCTGGACAGCCTGGATGATGTCCCGACGTGTTGGTTCCAATCCTTAGAACTACCCTAGGATGGGCTACTTGACCGAAGTTCTAAAGGACCATTTTAAGGGGCTATTGGGGTCTACTAGCCCAGCTTTAGGTACCTTTGCTTAAGGCTCGTGCTTTTTGAGGCTTCCGTGGCTGACCCGTATAATTTTCTTAGGAGGGCAGATGAAAAGAGCTGCCTTCCACGTGTTTCAGGGGGTTCAAGTACACTTCTTGGTAGCCCAGAAAGCACATTACAATAAGGGTACCCTGTTTTGGGTTGGCTACTGTATAAGGGAACCTTGACCCAACACAAAGGGCCAAAGGGCACCACTGAACATTCAAGACTTTCCTTGAAGCCTAAACCCTAAACCCTAAACCCGAAACCCGAAACCCTAAACTCGAAACCCTAAACCCTAAACCCTAAACCCTAAACCCTAAACCCTAAACCCTAAACCCTAAACCCTAAACCCAACACATTGAAGCAGGAGAGACGCTGGAAACAATCCCGGCCAGGGCCGCTTCTTCGTCCCCAATAAAATCCACAGGTGTCGTCTCCTCACCTGTACCTCAAGGGACTGGGATGAACAGGGTTCAGGGTTTAGGGTTTAGGATCTAAGGGTTAAGGGTTTAGGGTTTCAGGGTTAAAGGGTTAAGGGTTTAGGGTTTAGAAGGGCTGAGGTTATTCCAAGGGACTAAAGGAAGGACACCCTTATAAGGGACCGCAAGGGTACTGTAGGGGCCACTTAGGCATATAGAGGCTTTATTCAGGTATATGTAGGGGGCGAATAGAATTAGGGCGTTATGTAGGGGACTTCACCTGTACATTCAGGGTGCATGGTGTACCGGCTATGTGCTGTGCTGTGCTAGATACTGCCTAACTCGTTGAGTTCCTAAAAACTAAGCCCTAAATCCTCATTAAACCCTAAACCCTAAACCCTAAACCCTAAACCCCAAAACCCTAAACCCTAAACCCCAAACCCTTCTAAGCTCCCTCCTGTCGAATCTTCGCAGAGCGAAGGCGCCCCCAGAGCGCGGGCTGCGACATCCCCCGGCCTGGTTTTCCTGGGGTCTTAAACAGGTTTTGGGGTTTCAGGGTTTTTAGGGTTTCAGGGTTTTAGGGTTTCAGGGTTTAGGGTTTTAGGGTTTAGGGTTTTAGGGTTTTTGGGTGTTAGGGTGTTAGGGTTTTAGGGTGTTAGGGTTTTAGGGTGCCAGGATTTCAGGGTGATAGGGTTTTTGGGCGTTAGTTTTCTTCAGGGCTGTAGTCTTGCTGGCAACGAACACAGCCATGTCAAACTGACCGAGCTTCTCCACCATGGCGGGCGAGTGCGAGCTGCGAGCGTGCTGCCCGTGACACTGCTAGTGCACTTTGCAGTTCTGACGTTTCGCTACCTGCTTCCTAAACCCTAAACCCTAAAGCATCGTTTCGGGTTTAGGGTTTAGGGTTTACAATAGGTCCCTCTCCCCCTCCCCTCCCCCCCTACTCCTCCGACTCCTGCGGCTTGAGAGAGGCCTTCGGGGTTCGTTCCCTGTTCAGGGTTGCATACAGTATTCGGGTTAAGGGTTTAGGGATTTATGGTTAAGGGAAGCCTAAACCCTAAACCCTAAACCCTAAACCCTAAGCCCTAAGCCCTAAGCCCTAAACCAACCTTTCGGGGGTTTTGGGATTGATTTGTGCCATCCATTGCGACTCAATCCTTGTAACTAGACGGCCGAAGCCACCCAACACCTCAAAAGCCTGACCACACCAAGCAAACCTGGAAACCCTGCATATACAACGGCACCCCACAACTCCTCAAACACCACAAGCTGTGATAGAGAATCCAAGCAACCAACTTATGCCCAAAAGAGCCCCGCATGTTCCACCCCTCTAAACACTAAACCCTATACCCTAAACCCTCAACCCTAAACCCTAACGAGGAAAATGGCCCAAGAGGCCAGAAGCCGGGATGATCCATCATACCCTTCGGCCCGAAGGCCACCCTCCACGTCCCGCCTTAATAATTAGAATAGGGTTTGGGGGGCTATTTCTGTCGTACATTTACAAGGAACCCTAAGGGAATACTAGTCGTATTTATTTCCCTAAACCCTAGACCCTAGACCCTAAACCCTAAACCCTAAACCCTATCTTGGATCCTCAACCCAGCCGAGCCTCACTTGTAAGGTCCATGTCCACCGGCAGGAGCCGGGTGCTGTGCTGGGCCTTCAGGGCCTGACGCGATGGGGTTTTGGGGGTTGGGTTTAGGGTTTAGGGATTAGGGTTTAGGGTTTAGGGTTCAGGGTTCAGGGTTCAGGGTTCAGGGTTCAGGATTTAGGGTTTACGGTTTAGGTTTAGGGTCTCAAGCCGATGAGGTGCCTCTAGGGCTTAGGCTACAGGGTCTAGGGTGTGAAGTGGTCTCAAGAGGTCTAAAGGGTTTGGGGTTGGGAGTCTAAACCCTTGGAAGCACTAAACCCTAAACCCTAAACCCTAAACCCTAAACCCTAAACCTTAAACCTTATAGGGTAAAGCCTAAAACCTTTTGGGCCTTTCAACCTGAGCCAGTGCAATCCCTGGCCCGGAGCCCTGGGCGTTGACTCCCAAGTCCCCGCGAGGGCCGGACTGGGTTTAGGGTTTAGGGTTTAGGGTTCAGGGTTCAGGGTTCAGGGCTTAGGGTTTAGAACACTACGGTTTGGGTTGGGACTTCGGGGGTTTAGGGTTTAGGGTTTAAGTGGGTTTGGGCTTTAAGAAGGAAACCGTTTAACCGGGTTCAAACCCCTAGATTTAGAAGTGCTGGCTCAGCCGCCCGCGGCTTCAGTTTAGCTTCCAACTCTGTAACAAGCCCTGATTCACCCCCCAAAGCGGGTAGGGTCGAAGGGCGTGGGGTTTAAGGGCGTTTTGGGGTTTAAGGGTTTTAGCCTGGGATCTAGAGAAACCTTCAGGCAAACGTTCTGGAAAGGGTTTTGGGCGGTCGCAGAGACATGAGTTTTCCAACTGTTCCTGAAACTGCCGTAAGCATGTGGGTCCTAATGACCCATCTTGTTAAAGGACGTCCTGGAGAATTGTTTAGTTCGAGTTGGCTAATGAAAGGACACCACTGAGGTTCCCCTACCAATTTCTCAACACCACCTCGTAGCCCCACCAGACCCTGAAACCCCAAAACCTAAGCCCCAAATACCAAAACTCCAAAACTCCCTGAAGCCCTACCCTAAACCCTAAACCCCTAACCCGAAACCCTAAACCCTGAGGGCGCCTGAAGCCCTGGGGATGCGGAGGCCGTCCGACCCGTGGCCACAACATTCAGGGAGGAGCCCCGCAGAAGGCCCTCTCTTGCAATGGCTTTTTGGGGTTTAGGGTTTAGGGTTTACTGTAGGGTTTAGTGTAGGGTGTAGGGTTTAGGGTTTAGGGTTTAGGTATTAGGGTTTAGGGTCTAGGGTCTAGGGTCTAGGGTCTAGGGTCTAGGGTTTAGGGTTTAGGGTTTAGGGTGTAGGGTTTAGGGTTTAGGGTTTAGCGCTTAGCGTTTAGGGTTTAGGGTGTAGGGTTTAAGGCTTAGGGCTTAGGGTTTAGGGTGACCTAGGAGTAACCTAGGAATAAAAAGGGTGCCCTTTTTGGGTTTAAGGAATGGCTGTTCTTAGGTGCCGAGTTCCCTTGGGAAAAAAGGTTACCCTTTGGGTTTATACTACCCCAAAGGGCTAAAGGTTACCCACCCAGCACCTAAGTTTTCGGGGGTTTGGGGGCTTCAAGGGGTTTCAAGGGCTTTGGGGGTTGGGGTTTTTGGGGTTGTGGGGGTTGGGGGTTGGGGCGTAGGGCTTAGAGCTAGGGTCTAGGGTCTAGGGTTTAAGGGCTTAAGGGTTTAAAGGTTTGCGGGGGTGGTTTTTAAAAGGTTTAAGGCCTTCAGAAGGGCTTATAAGCCCCTAAACCTCGTTACGCATTTCTGCACCAAACCCTAAACCCTAAACCCTAAACCCTAAACCCTAAACCCTAAACCCTAAACCCTAAACCCTAAACCCTAAACCCTGTACCTTCAACTACCTTCAATGACCTTCATACTAACCTCCAAAACAGCGGAAGCCCCAGAGCCTCCACCAGTGCCAGACCGATCCCGCGACTGGCCCCGCTCCTCGATTATTGGGCAGGGATAGGGTTTAGGGTTTAGGGTTTAGGGTTTAGGGTTTAGGGTTTAGGGTTTAGGGTTTAGGGTTTAGGGTTTAGGGTTTAGGGTTTAGGGTTTAGGGTTTAGGGTTTAGGGTTTAGGACTCGAACCGTCCTTTGGTTTCGGGTTTAGGGTTTACGGTTGAAAAGCCGAAGACATGCGCAGACCCCAAATCCTGCACCAAACCTTGGAAAGTACAACAGCTGCTCTTCCGCTCCCGACGAAGCACTTGTCCAAGGTATCTATAGGCATGCAAACGGGGCTTTACGACAATAAGGGACTCCTAGAATCGCCCTCCAAATCCTACTCTTACAGTAAGGACCCCAATAAGGTACCCCTAATATCGCAAGCCCCCCCTACTAGGCTGCACAAAAAGGCCGCTGCGCCCCTACCGGAGATGGAGATGGTCTTGTATCACAAAACGGCGCCGGTATCCTCAAAGCTCTATTCTGAAACCAACAGCTGAAGCTTCAAGGGGTTTTCGGTTGAGATTTTTTTTGGGTTTTGGGTAAGGCTTGCGGAGCTAAAGTCCTGAACCGTGAAGCTTCTACACTTCAGCCCTGACATGCACAAACGCCGCTTTAAAAAAAATCTCAGCCCCCCGGCACAAATGCCGACATGCTCACAGCAGCGACCAGCAGCTGCAAGATTCTGCCGTAGGGATGCGATGAAGGTAAAGCGTGCTGCGTGCGTCGGTCTGTATTCCTGAAAGAAAGTGCCTACAAAGGCTTGGGTATACCTTGGGGACGATATGAACCCTAAAAGGGTTTATGGTTCATATACCTTAATAGGAATTATAGTAGTATAGGGTATATGACCCCAATTTTAAGGTTCATTTCGTCCCCAAGGTATTGACCTCTGGCATTGGTACGCCTGGGGCTCGACCATCTCTGCCTAGCGAGCTCTAGGAGCACCGGGACATTTATGGTGCAGGCGTTTGTAAGCATGGGTCAACACGTACCTTGAGCAGACTTGCGGAGACGTCGCGCTGTCTTGGACATGTCTCACAAAATTTCGTGACAGTACCGCGCCCGCGCACCCAAGTCTCACAACTGCATCGACTCAGAAATCGGACATCTCGAGCTTTTCTCCCAAGCATGCAAGAGTCCTGACAAGCTGTACAGATCTGTACAGACTCGAGGAGACCGAGGAGACCTTCTGCACCCCAGTTGTCGAGTACCTAGGGGAACTAAAGTGGCTAACCTTTGGGAGTACAAGGGGATTCGATAACCCCAAAAAGGTTGAAGGTTACCTACTCCACTACTAAGACACGTCCATGTCTAGGCATCCAGGCATACCCTTTTTGAGGCACTGACATCTCACTTAATTCCCCCCCCCCCCCCCGGAACCCAAAATCTAAAACCCTAATCCACACAGCGGATCGTCGGGCAACTGGGCTTTGGACCCCCAAAGCCCTGCACACCAAAACCCCTAAATAGGGTTTAGGGTTTAGGGTTCAGGGTTTAGGGTTCAGGGTTTAGGGTTCCATCCCTAAACCCAAAGCCCTGCGTTGGGTTTGAGGGGTCAGAGCCCAGGATATTGAGGCTGGTAGCTGGAGACATTCGAAGGCTCCTCTGGCAACTGCCAGACTTGAGAGACCTAAACGCTCCGGGGATCCGGAACTGCACTACTGCCAGATCACCCAGAATATGTCGTGCCGGCGTCTCCGCGCCTCCCAAATTTCCGTCGCCTCCCACGCCTGCACCCATTGCCTGCCGGCCGCGGAGCCGCGGCTGCCGGCACTGCAGCGGAAGATGCCTCATCTTTCTCCTTGGTAGCCAAGTAACCATATGTAACCATATCATATCTTAGGTGAGTTTATAAGGGAAGCCAGAACCCTAACAAAAGGGCGAAAGGGTACCACGGGCCTACCAAGTCTCACTGAGGCTCTTCAGCACGCGGAGCTCCTCCCTCAGAGTGCCCATCTCCTCCTTCAAGGGGCCCAGCTCCTCCACTTGCGCCTGGCTGGCCACAAGTGCTAAACCCGGAACCCTGAACCCGTAACCCTAAACCCTAAACCCTAAACTGGCCCTAAACCCTACCCCCCCCCCCCAAACCCTGAACCCTAAATCCGGCCTTTAAGCTCTTGACCTCCTTCATGAGCAGCGCAATGTGCTTCGCAGACGTGTTGTGCATGTGCGAGTCCATGTCCTTGGCTATTGAACCAAAAAGAAACGAACCCTAAGGGTTCATGTACCTAAATAGGGAATACTGGGGCCTTAAAGTAGCTCCTAAACAGGGACTTCGGCCGAAGTACATAATAACAAGGTACATGGACCCTTAGGGGAACTTCGATTTTGCACTGGCTGATGATCTTCTGCATGGAGGTACGGTTTGAGGTGTGGAGCATTCATACTCCGGCTAAGGTTAAAAAAGGTCGATGCTTTGGGCGTGTGCAGCGACTGCACTTTAAACATCAGGGTGGCGTAGTAAACACATGAACATGAAACGCCCACCACCTTTGGCCGGCTTGCTACACTATACGAAGACCGCCGGATGTCATAGCTAAAAGAGGCCGCATCATTCCCATCTCGAGTACACCTGTGGCGGCCTAAATTTGGCATTGCAGGTGGACCGTCTTTAACAACATGCATTGGGACGTCGTGGGTAGTACCACCTCACAGCTTGTCTTTGAGAGTATATGCGCTTCGTTCATGTATGCATGTGAGGATCATGATGCGTTGGCATTCAAGATGCGACGGTGGATCATTGGTCAGCATGCTTCGGGCTGTGAGCCATTGTTGCAACCCTTGTTTTGCTAGCAGCTGAGGCGGCTTTTGAGTTCGGTCAAGCAGCCCGTGCCCTGACCTGCTCGCCACACAACTCGCACGGGAGGAGGCGATACGAGCACTCCTCCAGCATTTGTTAGGCTCCGGGTTTCGGGCAGGCGAGAAAGAACCACAGCTTCTTGATGTGATTTGCAGCCAAACCTGTCATTCAAGCAGAGGCGTCCACCACTTTCAAGCTTGCTCCTCGGCACGGTGAGCATCCAGCGCCTGAATGGATACCTCGACTGTGTGAAGATCAAGGAACGGCAGCTTGCATAGCCGCATAGCAGCAGGAGCGTTTTCGGGCTTTGGGTACAAGAAACTCGCAACCCCAAACCCTAAACCCTAAACCCTAACCCCTAAACCCTAAACCCCAAACCCTAAACCCTAAACCCAAAGCTGGAGCGAGGCACGAGAGCCCCGCAGTCCGGGCACGACACCTGGCGATGTGTGCACCTGGGTTCTGTGATAGCATGTGATCGTATTACTAGACCCAGGGGGTTTAGGGTTTAGGGTTTAGGGTTACTAGAGACTAACCCAGGAATCAAAAGGGTGCCCTTTTTGGTTTACAGTGAGGTCTTTTGCGGAGTAAATACGCCTAAAGTCAGGTTGTTTCATGGGGGAATAAGGGGGGCGGGGGGTAGTAGAGAGGGGGGGTAGTAGGGGAACCCTTGATACTAATAGCAAAAAATGTAATTTCAATAACCGGGAATACGGAATGGCATAAAGAAAAATGACAATCTAGCACTGTAGCAAATTAATAATAAAACAAGACGACAATCCCAGAATGTAACAATATAGCAATCTAATCCAACCTTTAAACCTACTAGATAATAATGCACTTGTAGTTGAAATCAATGGCAATGGCACGTCGCCATATGTGCCACTTTGTCCTTCAAGACCACGTGCTCACCGCAGCCATTTGGACACTTGAGCTCCAGCTTATCGATCTCCCACCTGGCGATGCAGATCTACACATGGGTTTAGGGTTTAGGGTTTAGAGTTTAGGGTTCTGGGGGGGTTTACGATATCAGGGGTACCTCATTGGGGTCCTTTGTAATGGGGGATCCTAGTATTTGGGGGTCTATATTTATTAGGGGTCGCCAACTATGCTCACTTCTGGCAGGCCCGACTTGCAGGCGTCCAAAGAAACCAGAACTCTATGCCTTGAGTGGACCAGCCTCTTCTCGTAAGCAGCTACGGCTGGCTCGCCATCTTGTCGGCACACAGGACATCGAGGGTCTTGTGCTGTACTGGACTGCCAGCATGACTCGCAGGTGATGACCTTCAGTGGGCTCCCAAGCCAATCCGAATGTTTAGGGTTTAGGGTTTAGGGTTTAGGGTTTAGGAAGTAGCTGGCCTTACAGCGCCGAATTCAAAAAAAATGGCTGCCAAACGCGAGATAGGGCGCTCTGCAGGAATGCATCAGGGCTTGCCTGCAAACAAGCATGCAGATCCTCGGTTTTTTGCAGCACGGTGTGCATCCACCGGAGGACCCCACAACCCTTGCACGCCAAACCCTAAACCCTAAACCCTAAACCCTAAACCCTAAACCCTAAACCCTAAACCCTAAACCCTAAACCCTAAACCCTAAACCCTAAACCCTAAACCCTAAACCCTAAACCCTAAACCCTAAACCCTAGTCATAAAGCCCAATATGAGCCCTACAAAAAAAGTCGCGCAAGAACGATCCGCTGCACCATGACGATCCAAGGGCTCGGGTTCAGGACTTAGGGTCGAGGGGCTACTAGATATGTGTGTATATACATATATGTATATACATAAACAAACTAATATATATATATATATATATATATATATACCTACATATATATATATATATATATATTTTCTGCATATGTTTATACTGTTTAGATGAAAGGCCTAGTAGATTATTATGTTCTTTCCCCTAAACCCTAAACTCTAAACCCCAAACCCTAACCCACCCTAAACCCTAAACCCTAAACCCTAAACCCTAAATCCTAAACCCTAAACCGTAAACCCTAAACCCTAAACCCTAAACCCTACACCCCAAACCCTAAACCCGAATTCTGCGAAGAGTCGGGCAGTTGAAGACTTGCGCTGCCTCTGCATCCAGCCACTCCTGCGAGACTTGCGATCCAGGATTAGCGATCCAGGATGTATCGGCGCTGTTGCAGGGTTTAGGGTTTAGGGTTTCGGGTAGCAGGGTAGTCTTGCATAGGTTCGGGGAGGTGGTTGGCATGAAGCACGTTTGCCGTGCGCGGGCCATTCTAGAGCAAAGATTCGCTCGGTTTCGGGGTTTAGGGTTTAGGGGGGTGTAGGGCTGCCGTCCACACCTATGTTCCCAACAAAGAATCACCATACCTGCCAGTCGGACTCCAGCGAGAGGGCCACTGGGGATTTTTTGAAACCGCACTGAAAGCCTCATTCCGGCTTAGGGTTTATAGGTTTTCGGTTTAGGGTCCTATGCTACCCTGCGCCCTTCTAAACCCTAAACCCTAAACCCTAAACCCTAAACCCTAAACCCTAAACCCTAAACCCTAAACCCTAAACCCTCAACCCTACATTCAGCTCTGTCTCCTCGTCATGGCCACTCCGGACTTGCGACTCCTGGCCATCCGTTTCGGCTCTGATTCTGCCACCGCGCCTTCCAGCCTCGGCCTTAAGCTGGGTTTAGGGTTTAGGTTTAGGGTTTAGGGTTTAGGGTTTAGGGTTTAGGGTTTATCGTTCAGCAGCTCCGGATGGAGCAGTATTATGGTAGTGCTATATTTACGGCTCGGATATTACACCCACACACACCCAGAGAATCCCATAACATTAAAAATTAAGAAACCATAAAGTATCTTCTTACAAAAGTTCTACTCAACGAAGACTACGGCTACAGAACAAATTCGTTCTGAAAAATCCGCATAGCGTCACACAAAGATGAGCATTACAAGAGAAAAAGAATGGCCGGAAACCCTCACAGGGGTGGGTGGGTGGGGATGGAGGGTGGTGGGTGCTCGCCCACGAATTTTTGTGCCTTACATTTTGGTGCCTTGCCCACGAACTTTTGTGCCTTGCCACCAATTTGTGTGCCAGAAAATTCGTGGGCAAAGGCACCAAAATTCGTGGGCAAAGGCACAAACATTCGTGGGGAAGCCAAAACCCGAAACGTGCCTTGCCCACGAATTGTTGTGCCTTGCCCACGAAGTTTTGTGCCTTGCCCAGGAGTTTTTTGTGCCTTGCCCACGAAACCCATGAGGGTTTATATATATATATATATAGTAAGAGAGGTTTAGGGTTTAGGGTTTAGGGTTTAGGGTTTAGGGTTTAGGGTTTAGGGTTTAGGGTTTAGGGTTTAGGGTTTGGGGTAACGTTTGCGGTGTATAGGGTTTAGGGGTTGAGGGTGTGTTCCTGACAAGTGACACAATTATGTTCCTGGGACGGATTGTGCAAGTCTTGAAAACGAACATCCGCGCGGCCAGAAACCTCCTGAGGCTGAGACCCCAGCGGCTGGTCGAACTGCACTGAGCGGGGCCCATAGACTCCTTACGCTTGATTTGGGTTTTGGGTTTAGGGTTTTGGGTTTAGGGTTGAGGGTTTAGAGCTTAGGGTTGAGGGTTGAGGGTTTAGACCATAAGGGTGCAGTTCAGAAAGAAGAGAACATGCCGCTGCAGCACAAGGCTCTCGAACTCCCGCGGTCGGAAAAAGCGCCCCTGAATCTCACCGATAGTGAAGACCTCGAGAAGGCGGCGCGAAAGAGAGCACGATTGAAACCTTGAAAAGGTCGCAACGCCACCACGACTCAAAAACCCTAAACCCTAAACCCTCAACCCTGAACCCTGAACCCCGAACCCATCAGCTTCAGAGGTCTCCGATCGTCTGCTCAGCACCACCTTCTCTGCCCCCAGAAAACAACGCGAACCCAACACATTCTCTCTCTCTCTCTCTCTCTCGCACACACCCGGAATGATCCCTGAACCCTGGACCCTGAACCCTGAAAGCTGCATAAGAGGCGGATCCCGAAATCCTAAAGCGTAAACCCTAAACCCTTGCTCCAAGCCAAGGGGCGGTTCCGTAGCTGAAGTGGAGTCTCTGGGGAGGACATCCCGACCAATCGGCAGCAACATCATCCCGGATGCATCTGACCCGCATACCTGGAGCACTGTGACTAGCGGGTTTAGGGTTTAGGGTTAGGGTTTAGGGTTTAGAGGGGTATGTAACCCAAGGTTTGCTCAAAATACTCCCCACTACTCCTTCAGGCCCCGCAAATTTTTTGGGTTGGCTACTTTAGAAGGGAACCCAGAACCCAACAAGAAAGGTTAAAGGGCTACCCAGCTCAGGGTCGGGATGCAATGCTCGATTTAGGTTTAGGGCTTCGGGGTTTAGGGTTAGGGTTTAGGGTTAAGCGATTTTCAGGCCTGACACGGGCACCAGCCCACCATGACGCTTATCCCACAGGTGCAGCTTTGTCATGCAAGCCTCGCCTGATTGGGAATTAGGCAGATGGGCCTCCTAGCCATAAACCCTAAACCCTAAACCCTAAGCCCTAAGCCCTAAACCCTAAACCCTAACCCTTAACCCGAAACCCTCAACCCTAAACCCAGGCTTCCCCCCACCTCGCTGGAAGTCTTCTGTACTCAAGGTCGCAGTGTCAGTGGCTTCGTCCTCGCAAAGCTCGACCTTCACCAAGTGGATTCAAGGCCGGCACAGGCATAAGTACTGCTGCAATATCGCAACTGGCCTTGGAGGACCCTCAACCCTAAATGTCCCCAAATCCCAAATCCCCCAAACCCCTAGGCCCTAAACCCCTAAACACCCCAAACCCTACACCCTGTACAGACAAAAACTACTGCTGTGCCCCGTTGACTTCGTGCCTCTCCCATTTCAGCGTTCCAACCCGAGTGCGATGGAAAATCAATCACCAACGAACGGCCATCGATCTCCTGAGACTGCCAAAACAGGAGACGCAAACATGCATCAGTGATGCCGCTCGTAACAACCTGGATTGAAACCCATCGCAGTAACCCATCGCATGCACTAAGAAGCAAGTTTTCCGTAGGAGCGGCTGAGATCTCTCATCTTCTCTCTGGCGGTGCGCACAAGTCTGCACAGAAACCAGACGAGTGACCCTGACGCGGCCGCGCTCGCCCCGCTGCACGTGCCCCCAGCCATGTGTCGGGGAAGACACCGCGTCTCGAACCTCGAGTTTCAGTCCGCGGTTTGAGTATGCATTTTCTCAGGCCAGCAAGTCCAACAACAGCAGTTTCCTCAACTGGGAAACCCTAAGGCCCCCAAGAGCGCGAACATTCAAACCCTGCGTGGAGACTTTATCAAGAGTCTCATGCGAGTTGGTGGAGGAGGTTCCCACTACATCACTTGCACAGATATGGGGGTTTTCGAAAGGGGGGGGGGATGCCCTTTTTGGGCGTTTCTCTATGTCTTTGGGGTATAAAGTATAAAGACTTGCATCTCCCTATTTGGCCGCATCTGCGCAGCGCCCTGCTTTCTCGCCTAAACCCTAGACCCTAGGCCCTAAACCCAAACCCTGTTCTCGATGGCTGACCCCCCCCCGCCCCCGGCGCCGTCCTCATGTTTTCACATGTTGTTGACAGGAGCCCCAGTGCCACTCACCCCCCATCTCAAAAACAAAAATGTGCGAACTCTACACCTTGCACCAAGACCTACATCCTTCTCTGCTTCGGCCACGCTGTGGGCGCGTACTCATCGGTGCATGAAAGGAGCTCTTACAACAGAGCCGACGGTAATGTGGGGCAAGACCCGCTGAAAATCCTGCCCTCGTCGGAGGCCGTTGTTTTGGTATCCTTTGCGCAGCTATGCGCAACGGCTGGCAGGTGATGTGTTGGCTTGACTGACAGCTTGCAAACGAAAGGACGCACTGCCAACAAATCGACTACCTTGGGGACGACATGAACCCTAAAAGGGTTGTGGTTCATATACCTTAATAGGAATTATGGTAGTATAGGGTATATGACTCCAATTTTCAGGTTCATTTCGTCCCCAAGGCAACTACACTAAGGCCGGGCGAGGGTCCATTATCCCATCGGATCTGTACCTCGTCATCATCCTGACAAGAGCATGGCCCTCGTGGCTCGACAGGTATCGCGTTGCTACTTCTGTGGGGCTGCGCCAGCTCTGTGCATTCGTCCGAGTGGCAGCGGCACTATACAGTATAGTGCCGAGAGTACCCGGTTGCACTCGTGCACCTCCGCAAAGGTGAGACTCGCAAATCAAGGCATGTCCTATACAATACCTGCTCAGTCTAAGCCTTGCGATATATTGCGGAGATTTGTCCCTGGCAGGCTGGTATAGCGCCGAACAATCAAAACCATACCCAGTGACAAGACTCTCTGGCTATTTCCCAAAGGGCTACCCCTTTTCTACCCCCAAATAGAATAGAATCCACTTCAAGGCACCCCCCTACAAGGTTACACTATTTTGTCGAAATGGGCGTTTGCAAAAATAAGGGACCCCTTATATAACCCCCAAATAGTAGGACTCCCTCATAACAAGGACCCCAAATAAGGCACCCCCAATTTTGGAAACCCCCAACTGAAACCTGCACCCTAAACCCTAAGCCCTAACTCAGTTTCACCCCGACTTTCACCCCGACCCGGCCTGACTCGCGGATCTCCCGCAATGCGCGAACCCGGTCACCAACTTGCAGATTGCCCTCTGGCTCATCCTTCGAAGGCTTGCAAAAAATCATCTCTAAACCCTAAACCCTAAACCCTAAACCCTAAACCCTAAACCCTAAACCCTAAACCCTAAACCCCTAAACCCTATACACTCTCTTTGCCGCTTGCTGCAAGGCTTCTGGTGGACGAGTTGGCCTTCCGGCACAGGTCTGGCACAAGTCCTTGGTTTAGGGTTTAGGGTTTAGGGTTTAGGGTTTAGGGTTTAGGGTTCGGGGTTTAGGGTTTAGGGTTTAGGGTTTAGGATGGCCATGAGCAGGTTTTCAGTGTCTCGGAGTTCTCGGAACGGATCAAGAATGAACTGCCTGTTCATTACCCCCAAGCCCTGAGCCCTAAGCCCTAAGCCCTAAACGCGAAACCCTAAACCCTAAACCCTAAACCCTAAACCCTAAACCCTAACCCCTAAACCCTAAAGCAGAGGCCTCGAGCTGAATTTCAAGCAGGATTCGTAGTCACAGCTGGCGCAGCAGTAGAAACGTCGATGGTGTTCTATCTGCTCGCCTCAGCACTGCAATCTGGATACTTATTTAGGGTTGGTTTAGGGTTTTTGTTTGTCCTCAAGCTGTAACAACCCTACGAGCAGCGACTTTCATGGAGTCCGCTTCTTGCATCTGGACGCACTGCCCTTCGCATTCCGAGGCGGTGTACTTAGCTAGGGTTTAGGGTTTAGGGTTTAGGGTTTAGGGTGCAGGGTGCAGGGTTGAGGGTTTATTGGGATTTCGCTTCAGTCTAAGGCGGGCCGCCGCACCTTTTGCATGCGGTCGTCTCCTCACCATGGATGAGGACTTTCGGCTGGAAGTCATGGTCTTAGCAGGCGCAAATCGATCCCTCTCCCCACTTCCTTGAAATCTGTGTCCGATTCTGTGCGGAAGCTGCTTTGCGAAGGGGCACATGCAAGCTGTGACACTGTGAACTTGCGGAGCAACCTCGAAAAGTCAGTCGGCAACAACAGGAAGCTGACATTAATTCAGGTGGCACCTTCTCGCTATCATGTCCGACGTGCAGAAACGCAAGTTTTGCCGAGGTCTTGGGTCCGCCGGTGTTGGAAGACCAGTCAGTGCTCCCCTCATCCACTTTTCCATGGTCAAACCCGAGAAACACTAAATTTTACAAACTCGATTCGAAGGATGTGAGCCCCTTTATGGAAAGTACAGGAGTGCTTCGATGATCAACAAAGAAGTGCCGCTGCGTGTCATGGTTGATGGCACAAGATTCGCAGACAGGACGCTGCGCGGACATTGCAGGTACTCCAGAAGTCCGAACACCCATGACACCCTGCGCGACGAGCCATCGTCGAGGTGGAACCGCATGTCCTAGGCCGATACGTATGCTTGCAAGAACTGAGTAGATTTGCCTGCAATGCGGGATGCCTGCCGCAAGACAGAGAGAAATGCAACTTATGTCAGGCATGTGTCGCAGTGATCCGCTTCGATGTTCTCAATTTCCCCGACGGCACCGAGGACGGATGTCATGCTGTCAACCCAGCCCGCTACACCTTCCATCGGTGGGAACTTAAGAGCATGGGAACCCTAAACCCTAAACCCTAAACCCTAAACCCTAAACCCTAAACCCTAAACCCTAAACCCTAAACCCTAAACCCTAAACCCTAAACCCTAAACCCCAACAAGAAAGCACCTAACGGCCGTTCAAGCTTGAGCTTGGACTGCAAACGTGTGGTGAGTCCCCTTTAGGATGTTCCCCCTTATACTAACAGTCCTTCATCGGGTGTAGGGTTTAGGGCTTGGGGATCACACCCCCGACTATAATGCCAATTAAGGACTGTTAATACAAGGTGGAACATCTCAAAGTCCCCCCTGTCTGATGAATCCTCTTCAAGTCACGCAAGTCCCTGCGCCTCGACAGAGTCTGCGTGCCTCGTGAACCGGCAAGCTGCGAACCTTGACGTGCTGGCCCACGAAGAGGGCTGCCTCTACAAGCAAAAACACTCGGAAGCTAAGGCTTCGAAATCTCTCGAGACCTGCAACTCACATCCCTGCCAAGTGCCTTCTTGGACGCGCACGACTCGCACCTGGGCGTTTTTGTACTGGGTTCGTTGCAACTCGTTTTGGTTGACCAGAAACTACTGCAGATCGAAATGGGCAAAAGCTGCCCCTCTACTCGACTGGCGTCTTGAATGGTCGGCCCCTGGAACGATTCAATAGCCGTCCCCCTCCGCCCCGGCTGTTCAGTACTAGTACTTCTAGGTGGCGGAGTTTAGCTGGGCTCCAGTCATGCCTGGGCCGAAATATCCGAGCAACTTGTCCAACCCTAAACCCTAAACCCTAAACCCTAAAGTCTTGAGTTCTTGGGCATTGGGGAGTGCGACATTGTCAGCCCAGCAGTCTCTGCCATCACGGCAGCACAGGGCTGTGCTGTGGCGCCCAAAGGAACACACCCCGGATGAGCATGCTCAGACCATCACACATGGGGGGGGGGTTATGAAAATAGGGGGACCCCGAAAACAGACCCCAAATAGTAGGATTCCCTAATAAACAGGACCCCACTAAGGCACCCCTTATTTTCTGAAACCCCCATATCGCAGCACAGTGCTCTGGAGCAGATGTGACTGGGTATGGCACAGGTCAAAGTCGCAGGCTGGGCAGCGCCACGCAACCAAGGGCTCCTCGTCGAAGTCGCGCTGGCAGGCGTCGCAGACGTGTCCTGGGGGTATCACGTGGGTCTTGATGATCTTGCGGCCACCTTTGCTGTCAGTTGAGGCTGCAAATGCAGATGCACCACTTGGCACGCATGTAGGAGCACTACGGCCCCGGGATATCCTGATCACAGGCCAAGATACATCGGCAGTCCAGCGGCTTCAGCATCGCCACGGGCCATGTCCAAGCCCGGCCCTCATGTGGCACCACCCTTACACGTCTGTCCGGAAACCCAGCATGCCTTGGCTAGGGCAGCAATTGTCACCCCGGACGGCTCTCGCAACCTTCGCCAGACCAACACACCAGGGAAACGCTTCGAGACCTTGCGCCTCTCTCTGAATTGCCACAGCTCTTACAGGCTTGATCTGCATCGGGCCACAACTGTTCGCAAGCTGCACTTTGCAATCTCCCTGTGCAGTCGGCCATGCCAGCCTCCAAACCTTGAAAGCCCGAAATCCCTCGCTACTAAACCCAAACATGAGTTTAGGGTTTAGGGTTTAGGGTTTAGGGTTTAGGGTTTAGGGTAATGCAGCTCTTCTTGAGGGAAGCTGCTCCACCGTGCCGCCCGATCCGAGACATGCAGCCATTCGAGGGTTCCAATGCCTCATGGTCTGTTTCGATAGCCTTGACCCGTATAAGCCCAAAACACCAAACCCGAAACCTTAAACCCTAAACCCAAAACCCTAAATGATTTCTCTGAACTCTGGTCAGTTTTGGGGTCCTGACCATAAGGCGGCCCCAGGTGCTATTTCGGGTACCCAAAAAGGGACCACAATTTGGAGAACTGCCCATATGTCAAGGAAGGACGCACGCCACACGCAACCCCCCCACCCCCCCCCCCCCCCCCCCACCCCACCCCCCCCCCCCCCCCCCCCCCCCCCCCCCACCCCACCCCACCACCCCCACCCCCCCCCCCCCCACCCCCCCCCCCCCCCCCCCCCCCCCACCCCACCCCCCCCCCCCCCCCCCCACCCCCCCCCCCCACTCCACTTGCCCACCCCCCCCCCCCCCCCCCCCCCACCCCCCCACCCCCCCCCGCCCCCACCAGCCCCCACCCCACCCGACCACCAACCGCTCGACTACGTCTTAATGTCGGCCCCTCCAGGAGCTGCATTGGGCAGGCCCAGGGGGGTTTGCGTAGCGTGAAGAAAATATTGAGGCTTCTTGCTGCGAATCTCTTTTATACCTTGAATAATATAGGATCGCCTTAGGGACCCCCAAAAAGGGTACCCCTATTTTTCGGAAACCCCCCATCTAAACCCTAAACCCGAAACCCTAAACCCTAAACCCTAACCTAAACCGCGGGAAGGGCTGAGTTAGGACAGTGCGAATGCAAGGGTCTTGCAGGGGAGAACAGCGTCGGCTGCGGTCGTTCCACAGTCTGCTGATGGGTTTAAGGCTTAGGGCTTGGGACGTCTTTCTTGCAAAAAAGGCTCGTTCCGGCAGCGTCGAAGAGCCGTGCGACCTGCATGCGACTGTGCAAGTCGCAGCCGCAGCGTGGACACAGGGTGCTTGTCCCATGAAAAACCGAATACGCAATATGTAGAGGCCTTAATATTTAGAACAGGGTACTAGGGGGCTATTGTAGAAAAAAAGAATACTTAGAACAGGGTGTTAGGGGGCTATTGTAGAAAAAAAGCATATTCAGAACAGGGTATTAGGGGGCTATTGTAGTATAAAAAAAGAAAAGCCAGAAGTGAATACACGTAGTAATTCTTCCGACACCTATATTCGCATGTTACTAGCATCTTGGTCTATCCGACCATAGATCAGATCCCACGACAAAAGAGCCTCGCAATGGCTTGATATCGACAAGACTTTTTTCAAGTTGATTTCACGCGAGCCCAATGGTCCATTTTTAATTCTACGAAAAGAACCTCCAAGACCCCAAACCCTAAACCAACAAGGCCCCTAAACCCTAAACCCTAAACCCTAAACCCCAAACCCCAAACCCCAAACCCTAAACCCTAAACCCTTTCTTAGGCAAATTTGACAGGCCCTGGGTCCCCAACTTGATGTTTTGCCCCCGAACCCTTGTAGGCACAACGTATCCACACTCTCCAAATTTAATGCCGCAGCGCCGGCAAGGCTCCCCCCACCCTAAACCCTAAACCCTAAACCCTAAACCCTAAACCCAGGTCTAAACTGGCCTAGGTCGAAAGGAGGAACCCTGTAAGAGCCTACGGCGATGCCCCGGGGCCTTATGTGCCCGCATATGATCCCTCGCAGGGGGTAGGGTTTAGGGTTTAGGGTTTAGGGTTTAGGGTTTAGGGTTTAGGGTTTAGGGTTTAGGGTTTAGGGTTTAGGGTTTAGGGTTTAGGGTTTAGTGTTTAGGGTTTAGGGTTTAGGGTTTAGGGTTTAGGGTTTAGGGTTTAGGGTTTAGGGTTTAGGGTTTAGGGTTTAGGGTTTAGGGTTTAGGGTTTAGGGTTTAGGGTTTAGGGTTTAGGTAAGGGGATATAAGGTACCCTGAGTCCGACCTCTTGGTGGTCACAATCACGGATCTTCACCAACTGTCCTTCTTCCAAGTGGGTTGTAGCGCGGGCCTCCCGAGCATTGAGAACCGCTACTGGGTGTGTTTGGGTGTGCATCAATCTGGGGAACGAACAGCTGGGTTTAAAGGTTTAGGGTTTAGGGTTCAGGGTTTAGGGTCTATAGAGTTCAGAGTTTAGGGAGACTTTGTGCGCTTGTTCTTGTCGTACCTTCCGAATTACACGTGAATGTGACTGGAACTTGCCATCCATGGTTTAGGGTTTAGGGTTTAGGGTTTAGGGTTTAGGGTTTAGAGACTACGGACACCACTCTGACTGCCTAAACAAACAGCGACAAAGAAACAAAAATGCCGAATGTGGGGGGGGCTTAGGAAATTGGGGGGGACCCTACCCTAAGGATCCATGTACCTATATAGTATATACTTGGGCCCTAAAGCTACTATATAGGAACCCCTTTACGGCCCAAGTATGTGCTATATAGGTACATGGATCCGGCTAAAAACAGACCCCAAATAGTTGGATTCCCTACAATACGGATCCCAATAAGGTACCCAGAATTCGTCGCATCGATGTCATCCGCGCTCGCGCATGTTGTGCACGTTGTGAACGTGGGATTGCCTTCACCTAAACCGCATAAAGTATAAGGGCCTTAATAAATAGAATAGGGTTTCGGTGGTTATTCTGGTATACGTACCACCAAGTAGCCCAGTAACCATATCATAATAAGGGCACAGTTTTTTGGGTTGCTTACTTTAAAACGGAACCCCGAACCCCAAAAAAAAGGGTAAAGGGTACCACTGGGCTACCAAGATAAACGGGCCATACAAGTCTCAGTCGGTGCTCAGGATGTGAGCTTCAACCCCGAAATCAGATTCCTTCAGTGCTTGAACCCGAAGCCTAAACCCGAAACCCCAAACCCTGACGTGGAGACCCCAAAAAGGGGGAGAGTTTAGGGTTCGGGTTTAGGATTTGAAAGGCTTGGGCTTTGGGATTCAAGGGGAACTTTCCAAAACCAAATCCTTGGGCGGAGTTTTCGATGGACCTCGGAAAACCTGCCCCCCCCCCCCCCCCCCCCCCGGGAGGTTTAGGAGGGTATGGAAGAGAAACACATACTGAAAGTCCTAAACTCTAAACCCGAAACCCTAAACCCTACCCCCCCCCTAACCCTTAAACAAAACACTGGAAATTTGACACAACAAGTTTCTCACCGACTGCCGCACCTCTGCCGACATGGAGCATTCAAACGTCACTCCTCGTGCGTCCACGTTCCATCTTGGATCGAGAGGGTTTAGAATTTAGGGTTTCGGGTTTCGTGTTTAGGGTTAAGGCTTGCAACTTGAGTATGCGATGCAGCGCAACAACCACACTTGCATCCGCAATGTTTTCCTAATGCACATTTTGGTGCAGGAAGCAGCTTCAAGGGATTTGCTGCCCCCAAAATGCCATAAGCCCTGCCAAGATAGAGCCCGAAACCCGAAACCCGAAACCCTAAACCCCAAACCCCAAACCCCAAACCCTAAACCCTAAACGTTAAACCCTAACAAGGTGCTCGGAGGCATGGCCGTGCCAGCTGTCGAAGAGGACGCGCACGTAGCCGTCGCTCACGACACCAGAGGCGTCTCCAGTCTCTGCAGCGTCATGCCTGGTTTAGGGTTTAGGGTTTAGGGTTTAGAGTTTATAGGTCTTCGGGTTGGAGGGCTTTTGGGTGTAGGGCGGTCCCCAAAGAAGTTAAGTTTAAATTCTATTGGTGACGAGCATATAGGCTCCCACAGAACTTGAAACGCCACTCCAAACGTTCTACCAGTTAATTATATGTATGGTTATTCGTAGAAAGTACGGCCCACAGAACACCCTAAACCCTAAACCCCAAAACCCTGAAGCCTAAACCCTAAACCCTAAACCCTAAACCCTAAACCCTAAACCCTAAACCCTAAACCCTAAACCCTAAACCCTAAACCCTAAACCCTAAACCCTAAACCCTAAACCCTAAACCCTAAACCCTAAACCCTAAACCCTAAACCCTAAACCCTAAACCCTAAACCCTAAACCCTGACCCTTAAGAGTTTTTTCTAATTGGCCCCGGTATGCATCCATCCCAGGAGAACTCCGGCTCCGAACCGGTGGTGCACGACTCGTGCGCCCGGGCTCAGATTCCTGAGGCGAAGCTTCTTGGGTAAATAGGGTTTAGGCATTTGGGTTTAGGGGTTGTTTAGGGTTTTTAGGGTCTATAGGGTTTGTCGGGTCTATAGGGCTTGTAGGGTTTATAGGGTCTATAGGGTTTACAGGATCTGCTGGGCTGATAGGGTTTATGAGGTTGATAGGGTTTAAAGGGTTTGTAGGGCTTGTAGGGTTTGGGGTGCAGGGTTTAGGGTTCAGGGTTTAGGCATGGGTGCTTTTGTAGGGCTAAACGCGGCTAAACCCTAAACCCTAATTAAACCCGAAACCTTAGAGCACCTAGCATGCGCGCAAAGGAGACACATGATGCAATGGGCTGGGAGGTTCAAGACCAACTTGTAAACCCCAAACCCTAAACCCTAAACCCTAAACTCTAAACCCTAAACCCTGCTAGCTGTTAGGATTTCAGTCCAATTGCGAATGCGGTCTGCCATCTGGGAAGATTGGCCCTTCCAGATCCTCACCGGCAGCACTCTCGTCGGAAGTCCCTGCAGAAGAGCTCATGGCTTCAAGACTTGGCAGGGGGGGGGAGGCCAAACCCTAAACCCTAAACAACCCTAAACCCTAAACCTTAGACCCTAAACCCACAGATGCTTCGCTGAGAGCCGATAAGTTGCTTCTTGGGGTCCTCTTGGGGGTTTAGGGTTTGGGGTCCCTAAACCCTAAACCCTAAACCCTAAAGCCTAAACCCCAAACCCTAAACCTAAACCCTAAACCCTAGTTAGTGTTTAGGGTTTGGGGTTCAGAGTTTAGGGGCACCCGCATCATACGGACACCAAGCAGGACCCCCCGACTCAGAGAAATGCTCAAGTCATATACGTGCCCGCGATATTGCAGGCTTGGGGGGGGGGGGGGGGAGTTTGGGGTTTAGGGTATAGGGTTCATAGGGTGCTTAAGGTACTATAAAGGGTTTAAAGCAAAGTATCAAGGGTTTCTAGGGTTTATAGGGGTTTAGGGTATTAAGGGTTTATAGGGTTTACAGGGCTTTTAAGGTTCTGTAAGGGTTTGATTAGGGTTTACGGTTTGGGTTTTCAAGGGTGTAGGGACTGGCCCTGTAGGGCTTCACTAGCCGTTGCTGGTCTTTTGTTCCTTCCGCCCCAGCCCGTCGCACACTCATGCAGGATATTAGAGCCCTGACCATCCTCAGCGCGAAAAGGAGCCCACAGCAGGCTCTGCACTAACCTGAATATTGAGGGCCCTAAACCCTATACACCCTAACCCTAAGCCCTAAGCCCTAAGCCCTAAGCCCTAAGCCCTAAGCCCTAAGCCCTAAGCCCTAAGCCCTAAGCCCCAAGCCCCAAGCCCTATAAGCCCTAAACCCTAAACCCTATACACCTAAACCCCCCTAAACCCTAAACCCTAAACCCCAAACCTCGAGACCCTTAGGGGTTCAAAGGGCTGAGGGCTGAGGGCTCCGGCAAGACGATTGGTACCTACTGCACATGGTTCAGGCGCTCGTTGCAGCTTACATAGCACCAGGGGCTACTTGAAGGTTCATGGGTACTTATAACCCCAAGTATAAGGTTTAGGGTGTAGGGATTAGGGTTAGGGTTGTAACCCCAAGTATAAGTCTACTTATAGCCTACTTTGAGGACTTGGGGGGCTGGTAAGTCCATTGGGGTTAGAAGTACCCTGAACCTCCAAGTACCAGCTGCCATCTCTACGTGGTCTCGAGCCCCCCAAAGTCTTGAACGCCGAAACGCCTCAAAATCTACAACTCCGAAGTGTGTGTTCCTAAGCTCTGAAACCTGAGCCCTGGCCCCGACTTTTCCATAACCCTAAACCCTAAATAACCCTGGACCCTAAACCCTAAAACCCTAGAACCCTAGAACCCTAGAACCCTAGAACCCTAGAACCCCAGAACCCTAGAACCCTAGAACCCTAGAACCCTAAACCCAGAACCCCAGAACCCTAGAACCCTAGAAACCCTGTCGCCGGTACAGGAAGCCAGGGCTCGGCTGAGTGAGACGCCGCAGCACCGCGGGGGGATGCCGAAGGCAGAGGGCTGAGGATCTTCAGGGCTTGGGGTTTACGGTTTAGAGTCTAGTGTGTTGGGGTTTACGGTTTAGAGTCTAGTGTGTTGGGGTTTAGGGTTTGGGGTTTAGGGTTTGGGGTTTAGGGTTTGGGGTTTAGGGTTTAGGGTTTGGGGTTCGGGGTTTGGGGTCCCGAAACCCTAATCCCCAGGTTCCCGTGAGCTATGAATCAAACCCCCCCCCCTTTTCTGATCTTGGCTGCACTCAGGAGGGTAGCTAAAAATTAAAATTTTAGCTGCCTCATTCAGAAACCCGATTAACCCCAAAAGGGTAAGGATCTAAAGTTACAGTAAAGTACCACAAAGTGATTTCATGGGAGTTATACGGGACCGAGCCCTTGAAAGGTCAAGGAGGAAGCCTAGGGGTTTAGTTAGCATTCACGCCCAGGTAGTGGCTCTGAGGGCTTAGGGCTTAGGGTTTAGGGCTCAGGGCTCAGGGTTTGGGGGTTGAGGCAGCGGCTGAGATTTCAGGTGCCAAACAAAGTCGGTTGTTGAGTTCTCGTGGGTTTAGATGTTTAGAACTCCCAGGAATGCCAGAGTTTACCTGCTCGGCACGCTGAACCGTATAAGCCCCTAAAAGGAGGCCTAAGCCCTAAACCCCAAACCCCAAGTCCAAAAACTCTAGAAACGGAGTCAGAAGGAATTGACAAGCAGGCCCTAGCGCCCGAAGTCTGAGGGAACAAGGCCGGCTTTAGTGTTTAGGGTTCAAGGGTTCAAGGGTCTATAGGGTGCTGAGGGTTTAGGGCTTAGACTCAAAGTGGGCTTGAGTTTAAGTTTTTGGGGTTCAGGATTTAAAGTTTCGGACGTAGATTGGGCTTATGGGTCTAAGCTTCAGGGGAACGGGGAACATCATACTCACTGTTGCCATCAGTCTCGGCAGCCTTTGCATGCCTTTCGCTAGACGACTGATGCCAGCGTGCCACCCGGAGAGGCGAGCTCCACTCACCGAGATGGTCGTCTCACAAAGGTTTAGGGGTTACAGGGTTTAGGGCTCAAGGGCTTGAGGAAATTCAAGAAGACAGCACTCAAATCCCAACCTAAGTACAAAACATCGTTCATGAAGCGTGGGGAGGAATGATTATCGCAAGCACATCAAAACAGCAGCTAGAACCAAATTTCGACTGTTTGTTTACCCACGTTTTGTACTTAAGCTAATACACATAAAGCTCCCTGCTCTTCTGGGCGCCTTCATTAAAAATACAAGGTTGCCAACACTCCCTTGGGTGTTCAACAAGCCAAAACAAATCATACTTCATAAGGAGACCATAGAACGGTTGCAACTCACAATCGTAACAATAACAACAACAATAATAACACCTACCTCAACTTCAACAAAATAGTTAACAAGCAACCACAATAGCCATGACAATCACCACAATGATAACAAATAACTACAATCTTAATTAATACTTACCACCATAAGAAGAAGAATGGCAATAACCACAATGCGAACAATAAAGTTAGGATGTTCCTCCTGGCACTAACAGTCCTTCATCGGGAATATACCAGGGGGTACTATAATCCCTATTAAGCACTGTGAGTATAAGGGGGAACATCCCAAGAATGAAGGGAACCCTAAACCCTAAACCCCAAACCCTAAACCCTAAACCCTAAACCCTAAACCCTAAACCCTAAACGGTGAGTCGCCTCTCTGGATGGGCGCAGGTGCGGGCTAGGCTATGCCTTCCTAGAGAAGATCACAGGGCTTCGCTTCGCTCAGACAGAGAGGAGGACACGCTGCCTCAAAGGTGCTCCCGGTTTAGGGTTCAGGGTTTTTGGGGTTTGGGGTTTAGGGTTTAGGGTTCAGGGTTTAGGGATTAGGGTCTAGGGTTTAGGGGCTCCGAGTTGAAGAGGTCATTTGAAAACTCTAAGCCCTCAAACCTAAACCCTGTAAACTCTGTAAGCCCTCAGCCCCATAGGTTCCGAGTTGAGGAGATACGAGTTTTGGATGTGGGGTTTAAGGCTGAGGGCTTGGGCATGTCAGGTTTAAGACCTCGACGTTTAGGACTTAGGGTTTGTGGTTTGCTGCTGCTTGGGGTTTCGGGTTTCGGGTTTAGGGGCTAGGGTTGAAGGCTTACTGCGGTTTTGGGTATAGGGCTTAGGGTTGAGGGCCCCGGGGATTCAAGCTCCTAGAGTCTTTGTATCCCAGGAGGGAAAAGGGCAGCCTCCTCCTTTTCCCTAGATTAAGGAGAGATCTCTACCCTCGAAAAGGCAATGAGGGTGCTACTGGGATTCCTCCTAAACCCTCAACCCTAAACCCTAAACTTTAAACCCCAGACCCTAAAGCCTGAAAAGCCTAAACCACAAACCCTGAACGCCGCCACGCTCTGTTAAAGCTCAAAGAACTCGCTTTGAAGGCATTCAACGCTGCGACCCAATAGCCCCCCCATGAACATCCTGACTGCGGCTAAAGACGGCAATTCCCCAAGGTTCAGGGTTAGGGTCTAGGGTCTAAAGCCTTTAGGGTTTAAGGGTTTAGGGTTTAGGGTTTAGGGTTTAGGGTTTAGGGTTTAGGGTTAGGGTTTTGAGGGTCTGCAGGGTTTAGGGCTTAGGGGTTCAGGCCCTGAACCAGCCTTACCAAACTCAAAAGGATGGTCTGCCCCTCCCCCAAACCCTATAATCCCTTGACCCAGGGTTTAGGGTTTAGGGTTTAGGGTTTAGGGTTTAGGGTTTAGGGTTTAGGGTTATCTATATATATATATATATATATATATATATTCACCAAGCCTCAAGCAAGGCCCCTTACAAACCCCAAAGAACGCCAAACTGCCCAAAACCCTGAAACCAAAAAACCCTAAAACCCTTAGCCCTGAGCCCTGAGTCCCAAGCCCTAAACCCTAGACCCTAAGCCCTGAACCCTAAACCCTAGACCGTAAACGCTAAAGTGCCCAAACCCTAAGGACCCTAAGCCCTAATCGCCCCCCAACCCAAACCCTAAACCCTAAACCCTAGACCCTAAACCCTCAAAAGCCCAAACCCTAAGGACCCTAAGCCCTAAACCATAAACCCTAAACCCTAAACCCCCAACCACCCCAGAAAGCCCCTGGCTGACGTAGGACAGATCCGGGAACTCCTTTCGCGTGTGGGGAGACTTGTCGGATCGGTGCTGGGGTTTAGGGTTTAGGGTTTAGGGTTTAAGATTTAGGGTTTAGGGTTTAGGGTTTTGGGCTTGGGGTTTAGGGTTGACCTGGGAAGAAACGAAGGTTACTCTTGCTAATAGCAGACCCACCGGGCGTCCTAGCAGCTGTCGGAAATTTAGTTTCCCGGGCTTTCAGGGGCTTCTAGGGTTCATGGATCTGATAGGGTTTGCAGGGTCTTTCCGGGTTTAGGGGCGGGTTCAGAGAGCTCGCGCGGTTCAGGAAGCTCAGGAGTTGTGGCATGGAACGGCTCTGTAAACTAAACCCTAAACCCTTAACCCTGAACCTTTCTAAACCCTAAACCCTAAACCCTAAACCCTAAACCCTAAACCCTAAACCCTAAACCCTAAACACCAAAATGCGCTACTTGCCCGAAGGCTCCTTCTGGAGGTAGGAGTTGCCCATGGACTGGATTGCGCCCTGGTTGGGCCTCTCACGATACTTGCCTCGGCTTTTTTTGGGGTGTTTTTTGGGGTTTAGGGTTTAGGGTTTAGGGCGTGTTTGGGTTTTAGGTTTAGGGTTTAGGGTGTACTTTGTAATTAAAACCCCAAAACCCACACTTAAACCGCACTGATTGCTTGATCGGTAGGGGTGGGGGAGGGGTTTGGGCTTGGCGTTTTCTAGGGTAGGTGCCCAACCCGGGAACGTAGGGCTACCCTTTTCGGTTGTAATGGGGATACAAGAGAACAAAGCCCCCTGAACCCTAAAACCTAAACCCTACACCCCCAAAAAGCGGAACAAGGGCACTGTGGCACCTAGCCGTAAAGCATCAGTGCCAGGCGGCTCTGAATTTGGTTCACCACATCCATGCCGTCGCCCAGGACCTGCGCAGGAACTTCATAAAAGGCTCTGGGATGATCAGGTTTAGGGTTTAGGGTTTAGGGTTTAGGGTTTAGGGTGTTATTATTTCATGGTTTAGGAGCCCTTCGCCTGGATCCAGAGCATGCCGTGAAACACACGACTTTTGGGCGCCTTACGGTGGCTCTAGAGTGCTTAGGGTTCCGGGGATTTGGCTAGGGTTCAAAGGTTTCAGGGTTTAGGGGTGTAGGGGTTTAGGGTTTAAGGTCTAGGGGAGGGGTTTAGGGTCTTACGCTTTCAAGGGGGTTGGGGAACTGATGCTTCGGGCGTGTCGCGCAAAGAAGTATAAGCTTCGAGCTTGAAGCTACAAAGGGTTTTGAGGTAAACTCTAAACCCTAGATTCCGGCACAAGTTACTGCAAACAAAGCGCAAGCAATGCGTGATTCTTGCAGGGTTTAGTGCCTGTCGGGGTTTGGGTTTGTGTAGTAAACCCGAAAACCCTAAAACCCTAAAACCCTAAAACCCTAAAAACCCTAAAACCCCTAAAACCCTAAAACCCGAAAACCCTAAAAGCCTAAAAGCCTAACACCCTAAAACCCTAAAACCCTAAAACCCTACAACCCTAAAACCCTAAAACCCTAAAACCCTAAGCCCTAACACGCAAAAGAGGATGTAGCCCTCCAATACTTCAAGACAGCCCGGGTGCTTCTGCAAAGGGAGCGAAGCCCTGGTTGTCCAGGAAGCTGTTGTCCTGGTTTTAGGGGTTTAGGGCTTAGGGTTGAGGGATTTTTGTGGGTTTCGTCTTTTTTTTGTTGGGAAGGTTTAGGGTTTGTAGGGTTTAGGGTTGTCCTCGTATGCTCTTCGGGTCGTAGGGTTTTAGGTTTTTAGGGCTTCAGGGTTTTCGGGACTAGGTTGTCGGGTTTTTGAGATTCTTCGGGGGCTTCGTATGCTGAACCTCCAAGTTCGGGAGCATGTTTATAGGCGCTGGGGAAGGGGAGTGTTAGAACGGTGACAGAGGGGCTTGCAGAGCTGTCTACAAAGGTTTGTTTTGCGGGGAGGGGGTTTATAATAGGGGTCTTAAGTTGGGATGTTCCCCCTTATACTTAGAGTCCATTCTAGGGATTGCAAAAGATAAGCATTTTAAAAAGGGACCTGCTTTATGGTTCTTGTGGGGCAGGTGTTTTGAACAACTACCATCTTGCCTATCTCGGGTCGAAGTATCCACTCTGGGCGTCAGTGATCCAAACATAATCCCTAAACCCCAAACCCAAAACCCAGTTTCCTTCTTGGGTGGGCCGTATCTGATCAGGGACCCCAACCGGTTTGGGGTCTGGCAGTATGACAACATAGACCATCTGGGAAGCAGGGTCTACTGTTTGTTTGCAAGCGACCTCCGTTTCCTGGCGCTTTCTCTTGCCATGGTGGTATCGCTTCTCCTTCTGCTTCTCCTTAAGGCTCGCTCACGAGGGCTTGTTTCGTCCCAGTCGAAGTCAAAAGGCATCTCCTGCAAAATCGCTTGCAAGAGCTTGGCCTGGGCAGGGTCGTCGGCATTCAGGCACTCCATCTGAGCCACCTCGTAACCTTTGATCGAATGCAAATATTTCCGGCGATTGGGAATTTCAGGATACTTGTAGCTGGAAGGAGACACATCCATGCGGCCTACCTCCACCAGAAAATACTGTTAACCTTCTAAGAAAAGCCTAAACTTGGAAAAGTCCCCCCTTATGCTACGAGTCCTGAGTGGGGTACATTACTGCATACTAAGGACTGTTAGTATAAGGGTGAACATCCCTAAGCCCCAGACCCCAAACCCCCATACCCTAAACCCTAAACCCTTTGTCCGGTCCGCGGTGTTGATGAACAGCTGCGTCGTGCGTGTGTTGGGGCCGGCGGTGGCGAAGGTCATGCGGCCGATCCTGTTGCCCTTCAGGACCTGTCCATGGAGCGGTTAAGGTTTAGGGTTTAGGGTTCTTAGGGCATCCTTCTTTTTGTTGGGTGTGCTAGAAAAACCTGAGCCGCCCCCCCCCAAAAAAAAACACAGATGAGGGCCCACTCTGGGTGCTCGTTACTTTGGGTTTGGGGTGAAAATCAATGTTCAGGTCTGCCCGCCAGGACCTAAACCCTAAACTCTAAACCCTAAACCCTAAACCCGTCCATAAGTCTGCCCAGCAACCTATCGATGAGAATGGCGCACTTTTCTTAGTTTTGCGGCGTTTGCTTCTAGGGAACCTAAACCCTAAACCCTAAACCCTAAACCCTAAACCCTAAACCCTAAACCCTAAACCCTAAACCCTAACCTTCAAACCCGAAACCCTAAACCCTAAACCCTAAACACTAAATCCTAAACCCCCAAAAAAGGGGGGAAGAAGTGCGGTGCTGGGCATAGATGGAGCCTTATGGTTTAGTGAAGGAGGGTCTGTGGATTTCGGCTTGTGAGACTGTCAGGTGGGGGCTTACTCTGGCGTTAAGGCTCGGTAGCCAGGTAGCAGGGTTTAGGGTTTAGGGTTTAGGGTTTTCATATATAATAAGGGCACCCTTTGTCAGGTTGGTGACTGTTTTGGGAAACCGAGAACCCAAAAACAAAGAGGGTAAAGGGCACCAGGCTGCCAAGAAGCGCTCAGGGTGGCAACCCACCTACTGTTTGCTTAAGAACCCCAAAAGAATAAACAATAATAATCCCTATGTTACCCTTAATAAGGAAGAACATTTTGTATTTGTTGGGGGTTCTTAAGCAATTCGCAGCCACAGAGCCTTGTCATCTGGGATGGTCTTCTGGCGCCACTCGCCGGCAACCTCATGCGACAGCTCGGGTGTAACGTTGGACGGCAACTGTATCATCTGAGTTGTCCAGTAACCTGGGGGAACTAAAGGTTAACCTTTCAGATTAGGTGTCCAGTAACCTTGGGGAACTAAAGGTCAACCTTTAGGATTATAGGGGTATTATATTCCCCCAAAAAGGCTAAACAAAGATTACCTACTCTGCTACTAGGTCAATCCGGAGCCGCAGAAAGAAGGCGCCAGAAACTCCGCGTACCTACACATTAGGTTGTCTGTATCCTTTGCTTGTGGGCTCAGGGCTCAGAGCTTTGTTGCACCAACGTTGCTCTGCAAAAGCATCATTCCCAGGGTGTGAGGAATTCTGAACCCCAAACCCGAAGTATCACGGAGACCCAGGTATGGGCTCAGCTCAACACACAGGATTCCACCATACAAGACTCTCAAGTCCCTAAACCCTAAACCCTAAACCCTAAACCCTAAACCCTAAACCCTGAACCCTGAACCCTGAACCCTAAACCCTAAACCCTAACTAACAAGCAAACACATCTTTGGCCCCCAGCTGTCGGGTTGCCAGGGATGCCGAACTGCACCATGAAGTTAGGCACCACCTGGTGGAGTTAGGAGGGTTATGGTCTTGTGGTTTAAGGTTTAGGGTTTAGGGCTTGTGGTTTAGGGTTTAGGGTTTAGGGTTTAGGGCTATGCGCTTATGGTTTAGGGGGTTATGGGGTTTTAAGGTTTCGGGTTTAGGGGGTTATGGGGTTTATGCGGTTTAAGAGGATTCGTGTTCAGGGCTTATTTAAGGTTTCTAGGGTTTCGGGTTTGTGTACATTGTGGGTCCCCAAAAGAATTCGGGAAAGGAATTGGGGGGTGTGCGGGTTTGGGGGTCCGTGTTTTAGGTACAGGTGACGGAGTGTTGCTCCTCGGCTTCAGGATTTGAGCTCGAGTTCGCGGGTCTAAGCGATTAGAATGCAAAACCACTCGGGTTTAGCACACAAGTTGCCTTTGGGGCCTAGGATGGACCATCATCTTCTGCCTATGACGCCAAGATCCAGGTGCGAAAACCCGAATTACCAAAGATAGAACGAAGGGTTTAGGGTTTAGGGTTTAGGGTTTAGGGTTTAGGGTTTAGGGTTTAGGGTTTAGGGTTTAGGGTTTAGGGTTGAAGACCTCAAGGTTGCTGCCAAAGGAAAAAGACCCAACCGACAGGGTGGAAGGTCGAATGAAGGGTGACAAGAAAGCTGGGCGAAAACGACACTCCAGATACAGGTCGTGAATTTTGGCTAAGGGTTTAGGGTTTAGGGTTTAGGGTTTAGGGTTTAGGGTTTAGGGTTTAGGGTTTAGGGTTTGGGGTTTGGGGTTTAGGGTTTAGGGTTTAGGGTCCCACCCGGAAGAAGCGGGCGCCGGTCAGCACTGAGCCGCTGTGGACCATGTCCTTTGGGGGCTCTTTCGGGCTTCTTCTCACAACCGCAAGGTTTACTGGCTTAGGGTTTAGGGTTTAGGGTTTAGGGCTGGCTGGTTCTCAGTAGGGAATGAGGGAACTAGGCCCCCTATAGAGTCCCTTAAAGGGTATAAACTAGGGCCCTCATTCCCTCATCCCCTCTAAGAACCAGGGGGTATGTTTCATGCACCTACGGGTTCATGTACTGAAATGGGGAATACTTGAAGTACCTCCTATAGAGGGACTGTTGGACCCAAGTTTATGATAACACGGTGCATGGACCCAATGGACCCTAAAATTACACTATACAAAAAAGGGCCCATACTTCGGAGCCCTATAAACAAGGGTAAGGGACCATGCTAAGGGCCCATGGTGCCAACCTTAGAAAGTCCGGTGTGCGGGACCTCCCGCGTTCTATGGCAATGGGTCCAACCCAGATGCCTTCTCTCATCAACACGGGAGCTGTGCTGGGTTCAGGGTTCAAGGTTCAGGGTTTAGGGATGTCCTCAACTTGGCAGGTGTATGGGCGATGTCCCTGCCCTTCCCCCCCCCCCGCCCCACCCAAAAAAAAAAAAAAAAGTCCTGGAAGCGCTTCGCACCCTCAGGCGCCCAGTCCGGATGGACGCGGACAGTGAAGGTCGCCTGTCGGGGTGTGGGGGTTGGGTGGTAGTCCCGAACTCTTGATCTTGCGACTTGGGAACTCACAACCCTTGGAACGTTTAGGGTCCCGGGAAACTCAAGCCCTAATCTGTGCACCCTAAACCCTAAACCCTAAACCCTAAACCCTAAACCCTAAACCCAGAGCCCTAAACCCCAAAACTCTCTAAACCCCACACCAACGACTCGCCTGATCACCGCCTTCCTGGCCATCAAGGTCGATGTTGAAGGTGGCTTCCCATGGCCTTATCTTCATGGGCATCCGCTGGCTTCCGGTTCAGGGGTTTGGGGTTTGGGGTTTTGGGTTTGGGGTTCAAGGGCTTCGGGTCCTAGGGCCACTTCGGTTGCAGGGCTCTGGGGATTAGACTTTGCCCGCAACGCACCAGCACCAAAATAGAATAGAATCCCCCTCAACAAGGACGCCCTCAAACAGTCCCCCAACTGGCGGAAACCTCCGAGCTGGGTAATTGTGGGGCGGTGTGTATTCTCCTTGTCGATGGGCTACTGCGGGATGGTGCTGGAACTAGTCAAGCTCCGGAAAATGTGTCCGGTCCAGCTCCGATCGACATGATGCCAGCTTCCGCGAGGAGACACTCCATGAACTCAGGGCTCCTCAAGGCTCCTCTAACCCTAAACTTACAGAGTTCTTAAGGGGGTAGGTAACCCAAGGTTCCCTAATACTCCCCGCGACTCCCCAAGGCTCCTCTAACCCTAAACCCTAAACCCTAAACCCTAAACCCCAAACCCTAAACCTAAACCCTTTTGGAATTTGAACCCAACGGCCTTGCAAAGGGACTTGAGGGTCTTCGCCAACCTAGGATCACCGAAGCCCTAAACGGCCCTAAGCCCCTAAGCCGCAAATAAACCCTAAACCCTAAACCCATAAAGCCTAAAACCCTACCCTCAGCCCGAAACCCCTAACCCCTAAACCCTACACCCCTAAACCCTAGACCGGAAGCCCCTAAACCCAAAGCCCCCAAAAACCCTAGACCCCTAAACCCCTCAACCCCAAAACCCCCACCTGGGCCGCCAAGCTCAGTTGCAAACCCTAAACCCTAAACCCTAAACCCTACACCCCTAAACCCTAAACCCTAAACCCCAAGACCCCCTTCACCTGGGCCACCAAGCTCGGTTGCATAGGCCACGCCTGAGATGTCCGCAGACGAAGACTTGGCCACCGAGACGAGCACCGACACCAGGGCCACGCTCCTGGGAGACGGGCGTGGGGTTTGGGGTTTGGGGTTTGGGGTTTGGGGTTTGGGGTTTGGGGTTTGGGGTTTAGGGTTTCGGGTTTCGGGTTTAGGGTTTCCGGGTTCAGGACTTAGGGGGGGGGGGGGTTGATGCTGTGGCTTCGGGCGTAGGACACCTCACGGTGGCGAATGGCTGCGCTGGCCGCCACGTTTCTTGGTTGGGTTCGATGGGTTCGGATCTTGGCTTGAACATGTGAGAAGACGGTGCGGGCGATTGATTTACATCATCAAGATTTCGGGGGGGCATGGGATCATGTGCATAAATCTCGTGCTTGAGTATATGCACCTGATCAGCCCTAAGGGACCCCAAGCCGTAGAGCCTAAAGCCCTTCGCTGGACCGAAGAGTAATTTCAAAATACTTTATCGGTTAAGACAGAGTTATAGAGGGCCAAGAAGTTCATGTAAAGTCACAGGGTTTACCATCGGGTTGCAAGTCCTAGGGAGACTCTATTAACTTGTTGGCGATGTTTTTGGATATACTCCCCCCCCCCATTCCGAGAAGGCCTAGAAGCCTTAAACCCTGAACCCTAAAAACCCTAAACCCTAAACCCTAAAAACCCCCAGCGGGGTCTATGGCTTCCTGCAAGCCCGAGGTTCTTCCACATAGCCGCAAAGAGTTGTTAGTGTTAAAAGCGAGGAGAGCGCCGAGGGCCAAAAGACTTGGGGGGTAGATGGCTGGAGCTTTGGAGCCAAGGGGCAGCAGGGTTCGGGGTTTAGGGTTTAGGGTTTAGGGTTTAGGGTTTAGGGTTTAGGGCTTGGTTTTTCGCTAGAGCTTTGGAGCCAAGGGGAGGGTTCGGGGTTTAGGGTTCGGGGCTTGTTTTCTTCTTCTTCTCCTCCGGGCTGTATAGGGTCTAGGGTTTAGGTTTGGGGCGGATTGGCTCATAAGCTTTCCACTCCCGGAGGCGCTGAAAGGTTGATCCTAACGCCAAATTTAGAGGTTTTTGGGTCCTTAGGGTACAGATTACGGGTTTTTGGGGTTTGAGGTTCGAGGTTTGGCGTCCAGGGGAGAGGGCGGAAAGGGCTCAAGGCCTAGATGGGTTTAGGGTTTAGGGTTTAGGGCCTTGGATCTAGAACTTGAAGCCCCTCCTGCAAAACCCGACGACAGAACCTATCCAGAGGCTTCCGTAGATAACGAGCTATTGGGGCACGGAAAGGACCATGCTGCCGCAACACGGAAGGGAATTCTTGCAACATGCAGGCCAAGGCTCTTGAAGATGCGCGTGCCTACCCATAGACCCTTGCCCTCCCCCTTACGCGTAGGCTGTGCAAACTGCTCTCAGGAGAACCCCAGGACACACGTTCAAGCTTTTCTTCAGCTGCGTCAGCCAACCAACAAAAATCGCAAAAGAACCTAAACCCTAAACCCTAAACCCTCAACCCTCAACCCTAAACCCTAAACCCTAAACCCTAGATGAAGCCTGACTGGGCATCTTTCTTTTTCGCCAGCCGGGGGTCTGCGCACACTCCCGTCTGATGAAAGTCTGCAAGAGACTGACGCACAGCAGGCATCCAGGGAAATGCGTTCGAACTACAGGTCAGAGAGAAAGAGAGAGAGAGAGAGACTCTTGGCTTAAAAGCAAAGTAGTAGTTCATGCTTATATGTACTCTATATATCTATATATGTATATACTCCGTATTCTTTCATTATCGTTATGGTTATTGACCTATATATATATATATATACACTACCCCGCCGCCAAAATTTCTGCTAAAGCTGCTGAAAGCCATTTTAAAGCTAACACACGCAAGATGTTGATTTCCCTAGACTGCCGGGGTCACGCGCGCCGCTCAGAACAGCATGGTGCACTGCTCTCTTTCGCGCTGCGCCTAGATCGGATGACGCGGATGGGCGCAGCGGGCCACTGAGGGAACCCCCTAAATGGGCCCTAGTATCTCTCAAGCCCTAAGCCCTAAACCCTAAGTCACCCAAGCAGAAACAGCAGGATCCAGCTTTCTCTCTAACCCCTAAGTCCCTAAGCCTAAACCCTAAACCCTAAACCCTAAACCCTAAGCCTACACCTCAGACACCCAGCAGTTGAGGTGGCGGGCTTCGGGGCGGGGATTCAACCGGGAGCCCCTGGTGCAAAGAGCCAAAGGCATGACCCTAAACCCTAAACCCTAAACCCTAAACCCTAAACCCTAAACCCTAAACCCTAAACCCTGACAGTGTTTAGTAGAGTTGGGCTGTGAGTTTAGGGTTTGGGGTTTAGGGCTCACGTGTTTTGAGTCAGTCCCAGCACTGAAACATGCAGAGGCATATGTGAGTATTCTTGGGGTCTCCATTATGTTCTTTTTCACATAGCTTAAGGTCCAAGATCCTAGCTTAGAAGAAACCCTAAACCCCAAACCCTAAACCCTAAAACCCTAGCCCACCCCCCAACCCCATGTAGATGTGCGTGGCAAGGGGGAAGATGATGCCCTTGCACCCTCAGCAGGACCCCGTAGTCCCGAGAGCGCGGCGTTCTCCATGTGCTGGTAGATGATGGTTACAGCCAACCTGAGGAGATCGTGACCCCAACCCCCAAAACCTAACCCCCCCCCCAACAAAACTAAACCCTACAACCCTAAACATCAAACAAACGAAACCGGACCCCCCAACAAAATAAACAAGTAAAAATCGCAGAAAACTATATAAAATAATATGTATATATATATATATGTATGTGTTTTGAATAAACCCTAAACCCAACAACCTTCAGGAGACTATGGCCTAAACCCCAAACCCCCCAAAACCTCAATTCTAAACCCTCAAGCGAGCTTGGAAACCACGCCGAATGACCCTACATATCAGACCCTACACCTTGAAGCTTGAACACTTAGCTCCCATCTTAGTAGGGACTTCGGGTCCCAGGCTCTACCCAAGGGGTAGTCATTAGCGGGCTCTGAGGCCCTTGAGTCCTCAATTCCCTGCTAAGAACTGGCAAGACGTTCCTAAAACCTGAGTTCGGCATCATGAGCCGCCCTAAACCCTAAAACCTAAACCCTAAACCCTCCCTAAACCCTGAAAGCTATGGGCATCTCGAGGCCCGTGCAAGATGCCGGTTCCGCTTCCTATCGCCCCCAGAAAATCGGCGACGATGGTTAGCCTCAGTTTTAGGGTTTAGGGTTTAGGGTTTAGGGTCCATGGCATTGAATGGTTTTGGGTTCGTTGTTCAGGGTTTAATAGGGTTTAGGGTTTAGCGTTCAGAGTTTTATAGGGTTTAGGGTTTAGGGTTTTGGGTTCAGCGATTGTAGATCTTTGAGTTAGCTTTAAGGCCCAAACCATGCAATTGAGACTGGAAAGAGCGTTGTTCATGCTTTGCAGCAGGTTCGTCTAAGAGTCATCCACCCCTGCACCAGGATGCGTTCAGGCGTTCCGGGTCTGAGCTATGACTATGCCCTCCTTTCTTCCGCATGGCCTGACTTGGGGCTTCCTGACACCTTCTACAAAGCCTACAGCCTGAAACCTAAACCCTAAACCCTAAACCCTAAACCCTTAACCCTAAACCCTAAACCCTCACCCTCAACATGCAGAACATACCAGCCCTCTGGTGGGCCCTTGATGGTTGGAGGGCTAAAAAGGGCCACGAAAAGCGGTTCTTGAGACCCCCCCCCCCTGGTTCTTCGTATGGACTGAGGGAATGATGGCCCTATTGTTTTTTTTTTATTCTTAAATACCCTTTAGGGGATATCATAGGGCCCGAATTCCCTCCTTCCCTAGGAAGAAGTGTTCTTGAAGATGGCAGCCTAGCCGCATGCCGATGCACATGCCGCCGAAGGCGGCCGCTATGGGCACGTACCTCTCCACATAGGGTTTAGGGGTTTAGTGTTTAGGGCTTATAGGGTTTAGGGTTTAGGGTTTAGGGTTTAGGGTTTAGGGTTTAGAGCTGGGCTGTCCGGGAACCGAATTCATTGCGTTGCCATCGTAAGGAACCTCCATTGTGACTTGATGTGGGGCTTCCTAAATTCGGGGTATCTTTTGAATTGGGGTCCCCTATTTTCGGAACCCCCCATATCCAGTTCCGGCAGCTTAAACTAAAGCAGCAGCAACCACGATAATGATTCCTGAGTCCATCCTGACTGCCAAGCCCCCACCCCGTCCCGCACCTCGAGAGAAGCAAGGCGTGAAACTCGTTGATCTACCTAGACCCCCCCAAAGTACCCCTGTAGGATACCCAAGATAACTTGTTAAGGTACACCCAGGACCTTGGTCCAGATAGACCCCTAAACCCTAAACCCGAAACCCTTGCTAAGCAGGCATTTGGGGTAAGGGGGAATATCCCAGCTTTAGCCCCCTAAAAGTTGACCGCATCCCATTTCCTCCCTGAGCCTTACACTGCACAGAAGTTAGTGTAGTCCTCAAGAACCCGGGCTCGCAGAACATGGGCCTACAGGGCTGCATGGGGGACCCCCTGGTTCTTAGTAGGGAATGAGGGAAATGAATTTAAAAACAAAAACCTTTAAGGCGTTATATATAGGACCCTAATTCCTACTAAGAACCAACCCGGGATTTGCTTTGGGGGCTACTGCCGCTCATGAAGTCCACGTATGTCCACGTGACTTCTGCCAGCGGTTTAGGGTTTAGGGTGTAGGGCTTAGGGCTTAGGGCTTAGGGCTTAGGGTTTAGGGCTCAGGGTTTTAGCTTTAGGGTTGAGGGCTCCGCGCGGGGCACAGGTTCAAGACGTGTAGGAGAGACTTCTCCCGGTAGCCTTTGAACCTCGGGCTCTTTGCGGGAGACAGCTGTCTGCAAGCTTACGAAACCCGAAGTCCTAAACCCTAAACCCGAAATCCTAACCCGAAACCCTAAAGCCTACATCCTAAACCCAAATCCGACATCCTGAACACTCTTGAGCACCAGGATCCACTGCTCTCGACCCTAGCCAGGCTTTACAAACCGACTAAATCACTTTGACTCCCAACGCGGGTGGCCCAGCCCTGACGTGAGCAACAGCAGCAGCATCTAAAACTCCCGCCGTAAAGCCCCAAAAACATAGAAAGCCCTAACAACCCTATACTCTGGACCCAAAACACTTAGCCCACATTCCCATGAATCCTTATTGTTTAGAGTTTTCAGACCCACATCACCCTCGTGCTCACTCTAATGCTCAGAAACAACTACACGTATGGTATGTTAAGGAGCTGTCAGTATAAGGGGGAACATTCCAATATAGACACATATCTCCAAGACCGCGCCCGCCCAGAGCTTCCTGTCAAGGGATTAAGACTCGTACCCCGAAGGTTGTACCCCTAAAGGTTCCCTTAATATACTCCTAACCCTAACTATACTCCCCCTAGGACCTTAATTAAAATAACATTTTCAATATCCTCTTGGGTTTTATATAAACAAAATTTAAACTTAAAAAACTCCCAAGGGGGATATAGCTAGTGGTCCATGTACCTAAATAGGGAATACCTTGGGCCTTAAAGTACCTCCTATAAAGGGACTTTGGGGCCCAAGTACATAGTAATGAGGTACGTGGACCCTTAGGGTAATATGGCCCTAAGGTTGTACCCCCTTACGGTTTCCCTGAATATACTCCCAATATGGCCCTCATATTCCCTTAGAGGATCTTCAAACCCTAAACCCTAAACCCTAAACCCTAAACCCTAAACCCTAAACCCTAAACCCTAAACCCTAAACCCTACGTAGAACCCTAGAACCCCATGATCTTGGGGCCGCAGCATGATCTGTCTATCTCTCAGCATCTTCGCGACGTCGCGCGAGGAGGAGCCGCTAACCTCTTAGGAGTCCCACTCTGGGAATTCGCATTGTTTGTGTTTTTCAGGGGTTTAGGGTCTAGGGTTTAGGGTTTAGGGTTTAGGGTTTAGGGTTTAGGGTTTAGGGTTTAGGGTTAAAATTTAGGGGAGGGGGGGGGGGGGTTGGGGTTCCAGTTTCGTCTGGGGGTGTACGGCCAAGCAGCGTACCCTAGGTTGTTTGGATGCCTACACCGCGCACTGAAACCCCTAAACCCCTAAACTTATAGACCTTAACCCCCCCCCCCCGCCCACCCCGCCCACCCTCCCCCCCCGCCAAAAACACGAAACGAAAACAAAAAAACAAAACCCTGTAGCTACATGCACCATAAGCTCCGCACACCCCGTAGGCCGTGCTTGTCCTGAACCCTGAACCTAAACTCCACACATTGCCCAAACCCCAAAACCCCACAGTCACAGAAGTCATAATTCAACCCAAACCGCCTTCGACTCTACACCGCATATCATAACCCAACCCTACAAACCCTAAACCCTAAATCTTAGGGGTCGTTCAATCCCTTAATGTGGGCCCTTGATTGGGGAACCCGTAAATATCCCATATATACCCTGTAAACCCAAGGACTCATACTTCAGAAACTTCTAAAGAACCCAAGGGACCTCATTAAGGGGCCGTGCAACGGTAAGCCCTACAAAGCACTATGACTAACCAAAGAGTGCCAAGAAACCGAAACCCTGTCTGTAAGCCCCGAACCTCTAAGCCATAATTAAACCCTAAATCCCTAAACCCAATACGCAGCCTACCTTTGAAGGGCTACAGCTTCTGGTTTTTGGAGGTCATATATTGGGGTTCACGAAATTCGCGGAACCACAATATAGATCCCAATTTAGTAGGATCCCCCTTGAACAAGGACCCAATAAGGTACCCCTAATTTCGGAAACCCCCCCTCTGCAGCAGGTTCCATGGGGTCCAGACAAACCCCTAAACTGAAGCGGTGCAGGTCGCGTGCCTCAATAAAGTACTTGGAGAAGATCGCGCACGAAAGGAGCCTGTGACTTGAGCTTTCATTATATACATATAGCCTTATTCTTGCAAGTGTTAAGATATATATATATATCTATTTATTTATTTGTTATTTTTAATTTCTTTTTTTGGGGAGGGGGATGGGGTACAAGCTTCGGGTTTGGGCTTTTAGGGGGCTTTGGGGGTTTAGGCTTCAGGTCTTGGTGGGGGCTTTGGTTTTAGGGCTTGGAGTTTGGGTGTTTGCAAGGGGCTTTGGGGTTGTAGCCTTTGGCTTTAAGGTTGTTTTAGTGGGGGTTGTACGTTTCATATAAATATAAATATAAATATTAATATTAATATTAATAATTAATATTAATATTAATATTAATATAAACATTAAATAAATAAATATATATATATGGATTTACTTATCTACTTTTTGTGTTTTTTTGGTGGGGACGGGGGGGGGGGGGGGGGCTTGAAAGCTTCTGAGGCTTCAGGGGTGCTAGGGGGGCTTAGGGCAGTTTTGGGGTTCGAGGGGGTTATGCAGAGGGCCTGGGCCTTAGCCCTAAAAATGCCCCTGAATCTCCACATTCCGGAAGCTCTAAGCCTCAAAGACACCCCACAAAAAATCCCTAAACCCTAAACCCGAAAAAGCCCTAAACACTGGACGCCTACATTCCAGACCCCTAAACACCCAAACCCCGAAAGCCAAGCCATCGTCCGAGACCCTGGCACGAAGAGTATGTAGCAGAAGGCGTGGAGCGGATCGTCGATGATGTTTGCGAAGGTGCTAGGAGGGGAAATGTAATAGGCGAGTCCTGACAGGAACCCCACAAACACTGGTAGCCAGTGATACCGTGACCCTAGCTTCTTCAGTGTTTTGAGAGGCCCCACAGTGCTTTGACAGGCTTGTGGCGATCAACCCGAAACCTAAACCTATAAACCCTAAACCCAGGAAGCTTTCGGGCTTCAAAGCTTCAAGGCTTAGGGGGTTTCGGGCCTTTTAATGCATCGCATCTAAAGCCCTTTTTGAATGCTTCGGACGCTTGGGGGGTTAGGCCCTGTGGTTGTTCAGGGCTTGAGGTAGACGACGGTTTGGGGGTTTAGGGTTTAGGGTTTAGGGTTTAGGGTTTAGGGTTTAGGGTTTAGGGTTTAGGGTTTAGGGTTTAGGGTTGGGTTCGGCCGGTCCACACCAACAGTCAAATAACGCCGTGGCCTTATAACACACAGGCCAAAAATAGCACCAGGAATCCCAGTCAATTTTAGCATTTACCGGGTGCTTCTTTTTGTGGGTCTGCTGGTGGTGACTGTTAGTCACATAGCAGCAGAAATAGCACCAGAAATAGCACAAACAAAAGCACAAAAAATAGCACCAGAAATAGCACCAGGAATAGCACCAGGAATAGCAGGAATCTCAGTCAATTTTTTTGCATTTACCGGGTGCTTTTATTTGTGGGTCTGCTGGTGGTGACTGTTAGTGTGGACCGGCCGAACCCAAGTTTAGGGTTTAGGGTTACCTGTAGGTTCGATCTGTGGGGATCACGCATCGGGTTCCCATCAGCGAAGAATTTCTGAGGGCAGAGGGCCTGTGCGCACACAAGGGATTACAGGTATCTTGGGCCCTGCAGCCACAAGGCCTTCAACCCCTGGGCTGTCGCTCGGGGCGCCAATTCAAAAAAATTGGGGCTTAGAATCCATAAGTTCAAAATCCCCTAAACCCCTGAGAACCTATAAGCCCCAAAACCCCAAACAACGGTAAGATCCCTAAAACCCTAAACCCTAAACCCTATAAACCCTAAACCCTGAACCCTAAACCCTAAACCCTAGACGCTAAGTCTCCTCCGATTGGTATGGATTCGCCCCCGTAGTCTGTATCTTCCCACTGGCCAAGCAAGTTCACCAGCATGTTCGACTTGAACCTGGGCAGGGACTGCAGGGTGTGTTTAGGGTTAGGGTTTAGGGTTTAGGGTTTAGGGTTTAGGGTTTGAGGGGCTGAAGGCTGCTTAAGGGCTTTAAGGGCTTCTTCTGCTGAAGGGCTTCAAGGCTTCAAGGCGTTGAGGGGGTTAAGGGCTTTTCATGGGCCATAAGCGTATTTAGGCGTCGGCGCCTGGAACATCTTGAAAATTGTTCGTAAATGAGCGCCCGCTTAAGCCCAACAGGGCAAATCATGAAACATCCACACGGCCTACCCAGAGGCTTTTGAAGGTCTAAAGGCTTCAAGCCCCCTAAGCCCTAAAGCCCTCAGCCCTAAAACGCTTAAGGGCTCAAGCTTCGATTTGCCGCGGATCGGCTTTGGGGCTTGGAGTGTACGAATGTTTTTGGCATGCGGTTATGCGATTGGCAATGAGGACTGCTAGAGCTTGCTCGGGTTTAGGGTTTAGGGTTTAGGGTTTAGGGTTTAGGGTTTAGGGTTTAGGGTCTAGGGTTTAGGGTTTAGGGTTTAGGGTCTAGGGTCTAGGGTTTAGGGTTTAGAGTTTTAGTTTATGGTACAGGCTTTGCAGTTGAAATAAGGTTTTCGGCCTTGGCTTCGGTTTTAGGAAATTGAAACCATCTAGTTCAGGGGGGTATCCTGGGCCAAACACACCCCTAGACCCTAAACCCTAAACCCGAAACCCGAAACCCTAAACCCTAAACCCGAAACCCTAAACCCCACACAACAGCAGGCCGCGCAGCCGCCGGTAGAGCAACTGGGAGAAGAAGTAGAGGTTGGACACGAGTGCCTCGCGAGGACTTATGAGGCCTAGGCTCTCCCGCCGATCTGGTCTATGGTTTGGGGTGGTTTAGGGTCTAGGGTTCAGGGTTGGGATGTTGCCCCTTCCACTCGCGGTCCTTGATAGGGATTATAATCGGGGGTACTAGAATCCAAATTAAGGACTGCTAGTATATGGGGGAACATCCGTACTTGCACTATATGATTCTAAATGCGGGCACTTCTCCCCCCTCCCCCCCCCGGCGACCACTTTCCTGCACAATATAAACACACAAACAACCTTCTACACCAACAAAGCTAAAGCCAACAAAACAAAGGCCGAGCACTCGTACCGAAACCAAAGAAACAACAACATGAGCACTAGCGCCGACACGAAAACAAAACACCAGAGACAAGTCTCGGATGCTAGTCCTTCGTCTTTTGTCTTTTTGCATTCTGATGGGTCTCTATGTTAAGGTTTCGGCACTAAGGATCAGTTTTGCTGGTTGTTGTACTTCTTTGTTTTTGGCGCCGGATCGGGGGGTAGCATGCATGAGCATACACACACATATACATGCATATATATATATATATGTATATGTAGAGCCTTGAATTATTAGAATAGAGCTTAAGGTGGGGGTTCCTATTTATATAGCTACCATAGGGGAATACTGTTGGTAACTGTTCCGGCCCGTGCAGAAAAACCGTATCCAACCACAACATTTAGAAGTACAATGGTTGATAAAGGCTTCGGTAAGCCGAAGCTCTGGGGACCTAATCGCACCTAAACCTAAACGTTCCCCTTTTTGGGGGATCCTCGGGTCCCCTTGTAAAGGGTCCTAGACCCAAAACCCTAAACCCAAAACCCTAAGGCCACGAGACCCAAACCCCGAAATTCTGAGCCCCCCCTACAGCCCGAAGATTAAATCTCAAGCCCCAAAGACAGAAAGCCCCATACGCCCTCTCAAGCCCCCATAAACGACGATTGCCCGTAGAAGCCTCTGAAAAACTTCATGAATATTATGATCCTCTTCGAATATGATCCCCTTAAATCCAACAAGGGAAAGATGTAATATCCCAAGGGCCCTTAGAACCCTCTGCAAAATACTCATGAATATGATCCTATTGAACACAATAAGGGAAAATGTGTATATTACATCACGGGCCTACCTAGTAAAGAATCAGCAGCCCGACACCCCCCCCCCCCCCCCCCCCCCCAAGAACGGCTGAGACGGCAGCTGTTTGGAGGATGATGGAGATGTTGGAGGTGTAGAATAATCTGACCTAGGGCTTAGGGCTTAGGGCTTAGGATTTGGGGTTTAGGGTTACCTGCACTTAGCGTATATTGGGTTTAGGAGGGCAGGGAAGGGGATCCCAATTCCGGCTCCTTTTTTGTTCGCCCCTCAAGTATAAGCATATATAAGCATGAAACTCTTTACCCTCAACCCTCAAACGAGAATTTTGGGGGTTTACGAAAATAAGGGAACCCAAAAATAGACCTCCAAATAGTAGGATTCCCTCATAATAAGCGCCCCAAGAAAGCACCCCCATTTCCGGAAACCCCATTTGAGCCACCTGAGCATGAAGCTTTGGGGGTCCTGTGAAGAAGCACCTCGAACTCCAAGGCCACTGACGGGTTTAGGAACCCTAAACCCTAAACCCCCTAAACCCCCTAAACCCCCAAACCCCCTAAACCCCCTAAACCCCCTGAACCCTAAACCCTAAACCCAAAACCCTAAAGCCTAAACCCTAATCCCAAAACCCTCTAAACCCTCAACCCTACACCATGCAAGGGGGCGAAATCAACTCCAAGGCTTGAACCCGAAACCCTAAACCTTCGATTTAACCAACCTGCAACCGGTTTAGGGTTTAGGGTTTAGGGCTTGGGGTAACAAAAGAATCCAACTTGGGGTCCTGAGTCTGCAGACTTGTCAAACATGGGCCCCTAAGCCTATGTCCGCTGCCCATCGCTTAAGGCTTAAGCCCTAAACCCTAAACCCTAAACCCGAAACCCTAAAGCTTATACGCCACATGAGCTCCCGGCAGGGTAGATTCCGCGGTGGCCGCGGATCTTGTGGAATTTGCAGGACAAGTCCACCTGTTGTCAGGGCTAGAGACCCAAGGTAATTGCATGGTCTCTCAGCAGGGGCCCTACATGGGAACCCCTTATATGCCCCTTCTCTACAACCCAAGGGCCCATACTTCAGAACCCGGGAAAGGAGGTAAGGGACCACACTAAGGGACCATGTAGCCACCGTTAAAACTCGGAAGCCGCATTGACTCTAGTTTAGCCTTGGTTGTCTTCTTGTTTTTTTTTGGTGTGCGTGTGTGTGTGTGTGTGTTCAATTTTCTTCGGGGCTGCTGATTTGAAAAGCTGGGGATGTTTAGGGTTTCGGGTTCATAAGGTTTATGGGATATGGGGGTTTGCGGTATAGGCTTCCGGGCGCGCAGGTGAAGGTTCATGGACCCTGTCAGGTTTCCTGAGGTCTCAGCATTCATACACCAGCGTTCAGAACCTTGGATTCAAGAATGAGGGTACAAGATTTTATACGCAGTGCTTCAATGGCTCGGCTCCCGGCTTCTTGTTGGGGTTTAGGGTTTAGGGTTTAAGGTCTACTATATAGGCCCCGTGGCCCATATGAACTTACTTTGAACTTATGCTGGACTTATCTTACATACGTTTTAAGTAGGAGATAAGTTGTGTATAAGTTCGAAGGCTTGCTTTTTTGTCGTTTTCATGAACAGCACCTTTTTCGAAAACACGGGCACACGGCTTAAGGCGTGGCAAAAAACTATGCCCAGAGATGCAGACAGACAGACCTTTTGCTTCTTGCAAGCATGGCAAGGCAAAACGTGCGAAAACAAGGAACAAGCAGGCCAACTCCGCGGACATTGGCATTTTTTGCGGACCGGGTCGCGGACACCCGCGGACAGCAGACGACGCCCGATGGTAGTGGCGGACATCCCCCCCGCGGACATGGACGTCCGCGAGCCAGGGCTTGACCTACATTGTCGCGGACACTGGCGGACACCTGGCGGACACCTGGCGGACAAGGCGCCCAAGCGTCCCGAGGTGGCCGGGGCTAAGGCCCCTGGGAGGCCCCTGGCAGGCCCTGGCAGGCCTGATGTCAGGTTTTGGAAAACCGTTCATCTTCCTGGCGCCAGGCAACTATAGAACATCTGTTGCAGGGGCTGCAAGACCGATATCTTCAAATTTAGCTGAAATGCATGCGCGAACCAGGGACAAAACATCCCAAAATGTAAGACAGATAAGAAGAAATAAGTTCTATATAAGCTGTTTTACATAACGCAGATAAGTTTATAAGTCCCGAATATGTCAAGCAACAACATGTTGAACTTATCTGGAACTTAATCATATCAAACAAACTTAACTCCAGGATGAACAACTTAATCGATACATATCGTATACTTATAAGTCGGTAAGTCGGCGGGGTCAATTAAGTAGGGTTTTGAGACCAGGCCAGAAAATTCTCCGCAGGCACGGCAGCGTAGCATCGTCTCGAAGCTACGAGGAAAGCCTCCTACTTGCATGGCAGGCACTGGAACCAAAACTGGTTTGAACCCATCGAACCTTAAACTCCCCTTAATTACTCAAGCCTGTTTCAAAGCCTGCTTCAAATTCCCGCCGCAATTTTTGCATTTGCACGACAGGGATCATATTCGCACATGGCAAGCGGGCCCAGTCACATCCACGATCGTCCGCAATTCTAGGGCACGCCGGTGCCGGTGAACCGTTCGAAACCCATCCCAAAACCTAAACCCTAAACCCGAAACCCATAACCCTAAACCCTAAACCCCAAACCCCAAACCCTAAACCCCAGCGGCGCGCCTGGAAGCCTTGGAAGTAAATAACAATGAAGAAGACGAAGAGTGTCGCTAAGAGGTTTGTGATGTTGGGCGCCTCGGTCCGCAAAAAGGCGCATGCTTTGGGGACACACACGTTCCCTAAACAGGTAGTCATACTCTTTGTGTTGAATACAAATATTCTTGTACTTCTACTAGGTGATATTTCTACTAGAACTCATAACAGATCATATGACTCTGAACATCAATATTGTCATGATTCTGAAGGATAGCTCTGAATATGAAGAACTATTCATGATCTGAGAACACAGTACAAGTAATATGGGTCTGAGCCCCTGGGTTGCCTGGGCTTATGACGCCAAGCCGCGGTTTGCCGGAAGAAGGCTTCCGACAGGGCCAACTTCTTATCTGGTCTGGAGATCATGATGTGGAACCTCGGCTAGGGTTTGGGGTTTGGGGCTTGGGGCTTGGGGTTTGGGGTTTGGGGTTGAGGGTTTAGGGTCACTTAGGAAACCTTATGGGTTTTGTTTCTATAATCATGGGTCTGCAAAGGCGTAGACTGTCTGTACAAAGGGTGCCGAATATCAAGGGACTAAGCCCGAAATCGCAAACCCTCAATGTCTTCCTCACATACTTTTCCTATCAAAACCCTAAACCCTAAACCCAAACCCCCCGAAACCCTAGCCCACGAAGCTCTACTTACTTACACTTTAGCCTTTCCAGCGCTCGCTGTTGCGAACTCAACGACGCTGCACTTCTCGCTTGCTCCTACAAAAGCAGGGAGGGACGCCCATTCAGCTCAATCCTCAATAACTCTCCATGATCATGGAGTTTAGGGTTTCTAGGGTTAAGGGTTTATAGGGTTCAGGGTTGAGGGTTTGGGGTTGAGGGTTTAGGGTTAAGGGTTGGTTTAGGGTTAAGGGTATGGGGCAAAGGGAATACTATATTCCTCCCAGTTTGGGGTGTCAAACAGTGCCAATGATCTTGATCAGACCTCTCCTGCCAACTCACCACGAAGCCCTAAATCCTAAACCCTCAAACCCTAAACCCTAAACCCTCCGTACCCAACTCTGGGCGGGCCCGGCAGGGCAATGATAGCACCTTCAAACTCAGTGCCCTTGCCCGTGTTGATGGTCGTCGGACTAAATGCCTGGCCAACGCGTAGGTTTTTTTTACTGTTTCGGGTTTAGGCTTAGGGTTTGGACTTTTTTAGGGTTTGGGATCTAGGGTTTAAGGTCTGCCTGGTTCGGTTTAGGGATTTCCGGTTTAGGGTGTTCATGGGATGCATCCAGTTCTGCCCTTTCCTTGAGTTTGTTTTTGAGTTTGTTTTTTTTTTTTTTGGGGGGGGGTTGTACACACAGCCCAGCATAAATCTCCAGAGACGCGCCAAAAAACCCTAAACCCTAAAACCCGAAACCCTGAAACATGCATGGCAGAGAAGCATTCGCGTCTTGCCAGGACTTACAAGCGTTTAGGACTTATAAGGTTCTAAAGGGTAAGGCTCTATGAGGGCCTTAAAGTGCTCAAAAGGATTTAGGGTTGAGGGGTGGGGCTCAACAAGTCGGGGCACGTGCCTGAAACCTTTTAGCATCAGAGATACCCTAAACCAGAAACCCCAAACCTCGCATGAGTAGCAGCCCTAACCCCTAAACAGACCGAAACCGGGCCCCTGTGGGTCCATCTTCTACAGCCCAGGATTCCGCCACGCCGTCGAGCATTACAGCGCCCAATCGACCGCGAGACCCAATCAACACCGGGGGTTAGGGTTTAGGGTTGAGGGTTTGGGGTTTAGGGATCAAGGTGCCCAGAACTCCTAGGAACTTCTGGGGCTCTGAATCTTCCTGGTCGAATCGACTGCCTTCCACACGATGGTCTCGCAGATGTTCGTAGCAATGAAGAGGGAGATGCCGGATCCAAGTCCGTATCCCTCCGGCAAACACCGGTCGGTTTAGGGTGTTTGGGGTTCAGGGTTCAGGGTGTAAAACCCTAAACCCTAAGCCCTAAACTCTAAGCCCTAAACCCTAAACCCTATTTAGGGTTTCGGGTTTCGGGTTGGGGTTTCACGAGCTTGTCGTCTGGCTTTAGGATGCAAGGTTGAGGAGGGCTTGGGGTGGAGGGTGAGAGGCTGCGTGCCGGCTTTCGCAGACATGAGGGGGTGAACCATGGACCTCACAGCATCACATGAAATCCGGCTTTGAATAAGAGTCTACCAAAAAAAGGACACCCACAAATGGATTTTCGACAGTCGCCGATATCTCGTAGTAGCCGCAGCCCTATGGAAACTCACCAAAACCGCGCTGCGAACCCTACTTCTACTCCTGTCTGGCAGCTTTGGGGTTGATTTGCTTTTCGGTCGCCTCCCCACTCAACTCAACCAGTCCAGAAGTCGAAGATGGGGTGTTTAGGGTTTAGGGTTCAGGGTTTAGGGTACCTTTGAACCCTAAACCTCACACCCCCCCACCCTAAACCCTAAATCCAAGAGAAGGAAGGGGTGACTTGACCGTGACGCCCACAAATCCTGCCCCCAATGATAGACCTAGCTGCGCCATGTACGTTTCAACCGACCCACAGACATGTTCAGGGAAACCCTAAACGCTAAACCCTAAACCCTAAACCCTAAACCCTAAACCCTAAACCCAACTAAACCCTAAACCCTAAACCCTAAACCCTAAACCCAAAACTAAACCCTAAACCCTAAACCCTGAGTTTCGGGCTTAGGGTTCTGAATTAATGTCGGCCCGCATGCCAACACCGCTGCACTTCGGCCTTCTGCAGCAGCTCATCTAACCTGGAAGGACTACTGAACACTAAACCCTTTTTTGAATCTCCTAGTATGTGCGGGGTTGTCTAAAGTAGGTCTCCTTTCCTGGGCCCTTATGAGGGTGCCGTACAATTCTGCATATATATATATATCTATATGTGTATATATATATATTATATTATATATATATATACACATATACATATATATACAGCACCCAAGACGGGAACCGCAATTCAGAGAACTGCCCGGCCTATCGTGTCTTTATGATCAACCTCCACATGGCTTAGGGGGCGCATTCTCAGCTGCAGGGGGCCTCGCGCAACCCCTCCTTGGGTTTAGTAGAGGTTTACTAGGGTTCCAGGGTTTAGGGGTTGCGGGTTTAGGGTATAGGGTCCTCCCTGCCATCCTTCCGAATCAGCCCTCCAAAAGCAGCTCCATCGCCAGCTCAGTCCGCGGCAGAATGGCGATTACTCCGGCAAAAAACAGCTGCCTGAGCCACTGGCAGGTGCGGGAAACTCCAAAGTCAAGAGCATTTTCGTAGTCTAGGTGCCGTAAACTAGACGCAACATACGAAAGGGTCCAGAACTCAATGGGCCCCTCCCAAATTGGGGCTTCGGGCTTCGGGCCTTTTAAAGCAATTGCGCTGCAACTCCTGAGCAGCAATCCTGAGAGGAAAGGAATGAAGCACAACTCTAAAACTCCTTCAGAATCCCCGCCGAACTATCCTCACAACTTAGTAGCCCAGCAACAATCTCATAATAAGCGCACCCTTCTTTTGGGGTTGGGTACTTGATAAGGGAACCTTGCACCAAAAAAGGGTAAAGGGTACCACTGAGCCACCCCCCCATGAAAGCCCCCTCAAAAGGCAGAGCCTCAGTCGGTCCAACCCTCCACAGTCCGAAAGACCCAACCCTAAACCTTCCATGCGACACCCCCCAAGAGGCCCCCCCCTCCTCCCCCCCAAAAAAAACTACAACTTTTTTTAGAAACGAAACCCCAAACCCCAAACTCCAGACCCTCAACCCCAAAACCAAACCCTAAACCCTAAACCCTAAACCTTAAACCCTAAAACCCCTTCCCCCCCCAAAACAAACACTCAAGCAGGGCCCCCTGGCGCGATGATCAGGGCGGAGGTTCCCATACCCAGGGCCCGCCTTTGTGGTTTGCCGGAAGGATTCCTCGCTAAACCCTAAACCCTAAACCCTAAACCCTAAACCCTAAACCCTAAACCCTAAACCCTAAACCCTAAAGAGTTTGAACAGTCCGCGGTCCTACGCCTTACAAGCAAGCAATTGGCCAAGACGGAGCTGCCATACTCAAAGAAGCAAAGGGGCCAAGCGATCCAAGAACAAAGGCGCTAAGAGATGGGCTTAGGGTTTAGGGTTTAGGGGGTAGGGTTTAGTGTTTAGGGTTCAGGGTTCAGGGTTTAGGGTTTAGGGTTTAGGGTTTAGGGTTCAGGGTTCAGGGTTCAGGGTTAAAGGTTTTTGGGTTTCTGGGGCACCAAACTCCCTGCTTCCGTACTAAGGCTAAGGCATGTTATAGGGGTCCAACTCTCAAACGCCGGTAGTAGGTAGCCTCACGGAGCCTCAACTCAACGGCGGCATCCCGAATTGCAATGGGAAGCCCCACATTCTGTTCTAGACCCAGGAGTAACCTAGGAATAAACAGGGCACCCTTTTGGGTGTTTAGGGGATTACAAGGGAACCCCAACCCTTAAAAAAAGGAAATATGGGCCCACGCCGGGTCCTAGTGTTTAGGCCACCACCAGTCTGGAGTTCTATAAACCATCTCGGGTTCAGGGTTAGGTTTAGGGAATAGGGTCAAGCCGGAATCCTAGCACTAAACCCTAAACCCTAAAACCCTTACTAAACCCCAAAACCCAAAACCATAGATCATCTCCGTTTGAAGTCCTTTCTCTGAGCTCTCAGCGGGTCGCCGTACATCCCGCTGACGACGTAGGCAAACGCCTGTGCCAAGCCCGTGGCGACTGGAGAGCTTTTAAGGGTTTAAGGCACAAATATGAGCCGTTCTCTAGAATCAGGAAGTCCCTTTTGGGCGGCCCTATACATAGTACGGCACTCTTGTAAAAAAGGAACTACCCATATCTGAAGTATAAAAAAGAACTACCGATATGAACATCTCCACAAAACATGCGACTGCCGCGTCCCCAAACCCTACCTAGGACTCTATTTACCTACAGTTTCGTAGGAACTACCCCTTAGTTTGTAGGTATAACGCACTAACCTACAGTTTCGTAGTATCTACCTCTTAGTTAGTGGGTATTACCTGCAGTTTCGTAGTGACTACCCCTTAATTAGTAGGTATAACCAACTAACCTGTAGGTAAAGAGAGTCTCAGGTAATGCTTCAGGCAGCATCACCGAGGTCGGTGAGCACGCGGGCCCAGCATTGAAGTACCCGAAGTGCACCGCCAAGGGAACATCAGGGTTTAGGGTTTAGGGTTTAGTGTTTAGGCTTTAGGGTAGGCATGATGAACGAAGAACAGCAAGCACCACACCAGCATGTCGTGTGCCCAAAGTCCCCCGCATGCGCCAAGCACCAGCTGGTGCAGGGGAGAGGCTGGTTTGCATGCTTCTTTGGCAGGAGCGTGTCGGGGTAAATGTTTGTGCGCGGTGTGTTTGGGTCAAAGGTTTAAGGGGCCAGAAAGCAATGCAGCACTTCAGCCGAAGAGACCACGGGACCCGAAGCCGTAGACAAATCCTAAACCCTAAGCCCCAAATCAATCGCCAGACCGTAAACCACGAAACCCCAAACCCTCTAACCCTGGACCCCTATAGCTCCCTGGAATAATCTTGTGGCTCAGACAGAGATTCTAGTCTGTCAAACCCTGAAAGGCTCGAAATCTAAGTCGGGGCCCAACCACATAAAGGGTAAGGATTCTACTATCAGGGTTGTCAAGAATCCCCCTTATAGGGGCTCCTATACCCCACTAGTAGGATGCTTACGTTTATGAGAGTTGCGGGGGTCGCAAATTCAAGACAATCTGGCCCTGAAGGGCTTGCAGGGTTTACGTTTTACGGCTCAGGGCGGGGCCGGACCCTGCTGCGGTCCCAACAGAAGCCTTGCCTAAACCCTCCTTCAACCCCAGACCCTAAACCCTGAACCCTTGAACCCTGAACCCCAAACCCTAAACCCTAAACCCTAAACCCTGAACCCTAAACCCTGAACCCGAAACCCCGTGGTGCGCTGGCGCCTCTCCCAGCGTGATCAGCAACCCAAACCTTTGAAGCCGAGGGGGCGAAGGCTCCGAGATGGTTCGGGAAAGCGTAGCAAGGGAACCTAGAACCCAACAACAAAAGCAAGATGGTACCCTAGGCTACCAAGATTAGGGAAACATAAAGAGATAAAGAGAGAAAAAGAGGCACACAGAGCGAGAGAGAGAGAGAGAGTGAGAGTGAGAGAGAGAGAGAGAAAACAGAAACAATGAGAGAGAATGAGAGGTCCTCAACCCGACAAGCCCTAAACCCTAAACCGAGCTGTGTTTGTGGTTTGGGGTCAAGGCTTTATGTCTGTGCCTCCTTAGGAGACTTCTATCGAACGCCCTCAAAATGCGACGAACATCCCAGACTTTGGTTCTGCTCCAAGCCTCAGCCGTCAAAAGCCAGAACCTTTATGACCTGTAACCCCTATAAAGCCCTCAACCATGCCAACCTCAAGTTACCCTAAGAGTCCCAACCCTAAACCCTAAACCCTTGTAACATATTCTTTTGTACTTGGGTCCAACAGTCCCTCTATAGGAGGTACTTTGAGGCCCAAGTGTTGTTAGGAGGTACTTTAAGGCCCACATGTTTTTCCCATTTCCCATTCGGGTACATGGACCCCCCGGGGCTAGAAGGCCAGCGGCAGCTTCTGAGCGGCAAAGAACAGGTTGCGGTCTTCCTTCAGGCTCCTGGCCCACCCGTCGGTGCGCGCTTTGTGGTTGGGTTTAGGGTTTAGGGTTTAGGGTTTAGGGTTTGGGGTTTAGGGTTTAGGGTTCAGGGTTCAGGGTTCAGGGTTCAGGGTTCAGGGTTGCGGGTTTCGGGTTTCGGGTTTAGGGTTTAGGGTGTCGGGTTTAGGGTTTAGGGTTGAGGGTTGAGGGTTTAGGGCCTAGGGTTTAGGGTTATTTAGGGCTTAGGGATTAGGGGTTCCTCCTCTCCACAGGGGGTCCCGGATGCAGGAGAGGATATCTTAAGCCCCAGGTGCAATCATAATATTGCACCCATTGTAAACCCTAAACCCTAAACCCTAAACCCTCAAGCCTAAAGCCTAAAGCCTGAAGCCTAAAGCCTGAACCCTGAACCCTAAACCCTGAACCCTGAACCCTGAACCCTAAACCCTAAACCCTAAACCCTAAACCGCACAGTTGATGCAAGAAGTTCTGCACCTCGCCTGACACTGAAAGGACAATGACAGTGTTCAAGCACTATGCAGCTTGGGTACCCTAAAGCTAGGTTTTAGGTTTAGGGTCCCAGCAAAGCGCGTCTTCATCGGGAAGAGTAGGGGACCCTGGCTGGCTTGTTTAGGGTTTAGGCTTTGATAAACTTGGGAAGGGCTTTTTGTCGCTTGCAGGCTTGCCGCCGCCAGCACTCCACCCTCCTGGACACCTACCACCTAAACCCTAAACCCTAAACCCTAAACCCTAAACCCTAAACCCTAAACCCTGAGCTCAGAAGCGTCTCCCAAACAAGGCGGGGGAGCTGGTCGACTTCGATGATCCGAGAGCCCGCAAGCAGTTGCATTATCCATCCTGTTGAGCACAGAGGTTTAGGGTTTAGGGTTTAGGGTTTAGGGTTTAGGGTTTAGGGTTTAGGGTTTAGGGTTTAGGGTTTAGGGTTTAGGGTTTAGTTTAGGGTTTAGGGTTTAGGGTTTAGGGTGTAGGTATGCACATATCCTCATATGTGGTAGATACTATTCACCCCAAAGAGTACTACACCTAATTGTAAAATAGAAGGGTGCCCTTTTTTGGCTCAAGGGAACCTAAAGCCCCCCAAAAACGAAAGGAGGGCCCACCCCCGGGACCTAGAGTATTTAGTTTTTTGGGTCCAGTAGAAGTATTCACTTTAGCCTGGTACATGGAGCTTTTTGTTTGTGAGGGTGTTTCTACATGGGAAGACACCCCGAACTCCCAAATCCAAAACCCAAGCCATAGACCCAAAACCCTAAGGTTTCGGGTTTCGGATTTCGGGTTTAGGGTTTAGGGGCTAAATCTGAAGCCTCAAAAAGATTGAGCGACTCTCACAGTTTGGAACCCATAAACCCTAAACCCGAAACCCTGAACCCTAAAATCTGGCGACCGAGTGCTTGTGGTGTTGAGGACCTGGCTCCCGGGGCTTTTCTTGGTCCAACCGCCAAGGAACGAAAAAGGTTGAACTTCATTCTTCCTACTAAGTTAGGAAACGCAGAAAGCTTAAAGCTTGCCTGTTGGCGAGTGTACGGGGCTTTGATGGTTGGGTTTGGGGATCAGGGTCTTCGTGGGGTTTGGGGCTTCAGGCTGTAGGATCAAAGGTCTCATGAGGGTGCAGGATTCAGGCAATTCAGGGTTTGCCTTCATTAGGGTTCTTTCTTTCATCCCGGCATAGGAACCCTAACTTTGAACCCTAAACGGCGCACATGTGCCTGCCTGAGGTCACGATGGGCGATATCCCCAACCTGACTCCGATCGCATCATTGAAGGTTTGCGGTTTTGGAGGGGTTTAGGGGGGGTTCCAGGAGTTTAAGGGATCTAAGGGGTCAAAGTGTTTAAGAGGCTTAGCCCTAAACCCTAAACCCTAAACCCTAAACCCTAATAGGGTTGGGGCTCTAAGAGAGGGCGTTTTGCAGTCAGGGTCTAGGGGTAGCTCAAGCCCCTAAACCCGAAACCCCGAAGGATGGATCCACCTGCCACATCTGCAAGTGGTTCGCCGCTCCCCTTAGGGTTTAGGGTTTAGGGTTTAGGGTTTAGGGCTTAGGGTTTAGGGCAAGCCGGCAAGTGAAGACCCCCCTGAACCCTAGCCATGTTCGTAGGGTACTTACATGGTCCCTTAGTATGGGACCTTAAAAGGGGACCCCTGATATACCCCATACATACCCTAGACAACCCAAGGGCCCATATTTCAGAACCGTTTTAAGAAGGCAAGGGACTGTGGTGACTTCTCTAAATTGTGGTTCCGTTTGGGGGGGGGTTACCTTATAAGGCGGCCCCGAACTTTTAGGGAAGCCACAAAGAGATCGTGATTTTGAGCACTTACCATGTGTCTGGGAGAACACCTGAGCCCATCAGGCAACTAGACCCAGGAGTAACACAGACATAAAAAAGGGGCCCTTTTTGAATTTAAAAGGAGGGTTTAGGGCTTAGGGTTTAGGGTCTAGGATTTAGGGTTTAGGTTTAAGGGAACCTAAATCCTGCAGGGGCCTACTCCGGGTCCTAGTCAAGAATGTACACCCCCGAAGTCGCGTTGTCACAACAGCTTTCCGCGACCATCGAGGCCCCCACTCCATCAGCGTCCCTCGATTCGAGGCAAGAATGACGCGCATCCAGTAGAATGGATCGGCACCTCGGGGCTTTTAGGGTTTGGGGTTTAGGGTTTAGGGTGTAGGGTTTAGGATTTAGGGTTTAGGGTTTAGGGTTCTGGAACCGATCCAGGTGAGGGCACCTGGCAGGTTCTTTTCGGGTTGATGTTTTGGGAACTCAGCAAGCTTCGGCATGTAGATGCAGGGTGTGGTGCCATTTCCATGAACTCGAGAAACGGTGCAAGCCCTAGGCCCTAGACCGTAAACCCTAAACCCTAAACCCTAAACCCTAAACCCTAAACCCTAAACCCTAAACCCTAAACCCTAAACCCTAAACCCTAAACCCTAAACCCTAAACCCAGAGATAATGACATGCCCAAGCCGGTGCTCTGAGGCTTTAAAGGCTCAGGTTGGGAGGTTCCCCCTTGTTCTAACAGTCCTTAACCGGGATTACAGTACCCTCCCTATTATACAATCCTTATGAAGGGGTTTAGGGTTTAGGGTTTAGGGTTTAGGGTTTAGGGTTTAGGGTTTAGGGTTTAGGGTTTAGGGTTTAGGGTTTGGGGTTTAGGACTGCTAGTAGAAGGGGGAACATCCCAAGGCTCGCGGGCTTTCGGTTCAGTCTCGTGACGCTCTGCTTCGAGCCTCGATGGGGTTCCCTCGATTCGAGTATTGCGGAGTGATGGCGGTGCTCAACCCTAAGGTTGAGGGTTGCGGGGTTTAGGGTTTAGCGTTTAGGGTTTAGGGTCTAAACCCTAAACCTACAGATCCTAAACCATTGAAACACCCTAAAACCCGTCCCCGGAAAAAGAGGCAGCAAAAGCCTGACATGTGCTGAGACATGTGCTCTTCGAGGTGACGATGCCATAGACGGGAATCTGACAACATACCTGGGTTAAGGGCTTAGGGCTGGTTTGGGGTTCAGGGTTCAGGGTTCAGGGTTCAGGGTTTAGGGTTTAGGGTTTAGGGTTTAGGGTTTAGGGTTTAGGGTTTAGGGTTTAGGGTTTAGGGTTTAGGGTTTAGGGTTTAGGGTTAGGGTTGAGGGGGTTGGGCTTAGGATTGCTAAGGCTGGAACTATGGGTCCTCCGTTTGTATGGTCCCTTAACCTTTGTTCATAAGGATCCCAAGTACGGCTCCTGAGTATGGTGTAGTCAAGGGTTTACACACAAGGGACCCAAATAAGGGACCAAACCTGGGTTAAGGGCTCAAAGGGCTTTATAGGCGTCGTGGTATATGTAGTTTTTTTTTTTTGGGGGGGGGGGGGGGGGGCTTGTAGGCTTTATTGGGTTATTGTTAAGGGCTTATAGGGTTTCTAGGGTTTCGGCTTTAGGGTTTACTTAGGGTGTTAGGGTTCAGGGTTTTCGAGATTGAGGAGGTCTAGGAACGTAGGGTTCAGTCATTGAGGCTTTTGCCCTTCCGATGCTCAATTCCAAACCCCCACTCGCCGAGTTCCGATATATTGTGTGTGTGTGTGTGTGTGTGTGTGTGTGTGTGTGTGTGTGTGGGTGGGTGGGTGGGTGGGTGGGTGGGTGGGTGTGGGGGGGGGGGGGGGGGGGGGGGGGGGAGAGGGGCATCAGACAAACTGTCGAAAAAAACCTCCTGCCTGCAGTAGCAACCTGCATCCCCGTGTAGAAAAACTTGTGCGTGTTCGAGTCTGACAGCCCCCAGCTGCGAATCCAAAAAGAAAAAGCACAGCGGCTTAGGGGTTAGAGTTGAGGGTTGAGGGGGTTTGGGGTTGAACCCTGACCCTAAACCCTAACCCCTAACTCCTAAACCCTGAACCCTGAACCCTGAACCCTAAACCCTAAACCCTAAACCCTAAACCCACCTGCCTCAGCTCTTCGAGCTTCGAATTAAAGTAGGGATGTTCCCCCTTGTACTGTCAGTCCTTCATAGGGACCCTAGTAATTACCCCCTATGCTTCATCGGGACCCTAGTACCCCCCATGATAATCCCTACTTAGGGTTTTTAGTATAGGGGGGAACATCCCAGGGTTTAAGGGTTTTGCGGCCTGGGGTTTCGGGAGTATAGAGTGCAAGGGAGATGAGCGTGTTGCTGCGGCAGGTGGTGGCATGTGGGTATTCGTATGTTTGGTGTCAATGAGGCTGCCGAGGTGCTAGGAACACGAACAACGAAATCGCTGTCCAGCACACCTTCTCCTTGAACGGAACACGATGCTCTGGAGCTATGACCTCCGGACGAGCACAGAGGTACACCGACGAGTTGTTGTTCCCCTGGTTAGCAGGCTTACACTGGCACATCGTGTGATGAACACCACAGGAAGCACCTGGCGAAGGGTTAGGGTTTAGGGTGTGGGGCCTTATTTCTACAGTGAGAGGCTACAATCTGCACCAGAGAGACTGCTGCTGCCGCTTTCGCCTAAAGCCAACTTCATGCCCTATGCCCTTTGAACCCAAATGGGAGCCTCTGCTGGCTCGGGCCACCAAAACTGAAATAGCTGCGCTCAGTGAAGGCTACCCTCTTCGAAAGGGGTCCTAACCCAACAACCAAAAAAACAGGGTGCTTAGGGGCGCCCCATTTCTCCGCGAGTGTGCTAGGGCCTCGGGGACGAGCCATAAGACGGGCTTGATCAGCGTGAGGAAGCGGAAACTTTGCGACCTCGCGTTTTGTTGCCAGGATTTAAGGGTTTGTCGCTCTTCTAAGACGTTCAGGGGGTCAAAACTAGGGCTTCAAAAAGCCAGGTGCGCGAGACAGAAACAAAAGACCCCCCACCCCCGCCCCCGCCCCGGAACAAAACGGCACGAACTTTTGGTCAAACCCTAAACCCTTCCCCCCAACACCTTCAGGGGTCCCGTTAGGATCAGGGCCCCATAGGGGCTAGGGCCCGAGATCCGGGGAGTGGTCTAAGGTTTGGGGTGTGCGGCTTACTTGGAGGTTCATGGGTACTTATAACCCCAAATTTAGAAGTCTACTTGTCACCTGCGTAGAGGACTTAGGGACCTCATAAAGTTGTACCCTGAACCTCAATTAGGGTTTTGGGAGAGGATGCTAAGTGGTCGGCTCACTCATGGGTTCCACGACCCAAAGCCATTGCACATTGGACCAAAATTGTGGCTGAGCCAAGTCTTGGCGACAGTCGGGTGCAGGTTCGAGCGTTGCGGGGTCGAGAGTTTCAAGGCTTTTGTGGGCTTCTTGGAAGCCCCGTAACCATCTTATAATAAGGGCACGCTGTTTCGAGTTGGATATTCTAGAAGGGAACCCATAACCAAAAATAAGGGTAAAGGGTACCACCGGGCTACCAAGGTTTAGTGTACACTTGAGACCCTTAACCCTCATGGCCGCAATTCTCTGGTTTCTGCGCCTAAACCCTCAACCCAACTCCCCAAACCTGCCCCTATAGACCCTAAACCCTAAACCCTAAACCCTAAACCCTAAACCCTGGGCTGAGGGGTGATATCGGTCAGGGGCCTCTTCCTTGCAACCATCGATTGCGGGGTGAGTGTTCCTCAAAATAATTAGTGGTACCTTTTAGTATACCCCCAAAATACCCGCAATCCTCATTATAGGAACCTCCCCCTCATTGAGTGTACCCGAAAAGAGTGGTACTACCCACCAATAGACCCCCAAAATACCTGTAATCCTCATTCTAGGAACTCCCCCCCCTCCCCCCCCCCCCCCCCCCCTTAAAAAGGGTACCGCCACTGTCGGATGGATTGAGCAGGGCGGGGTTTGGATCTCGGACTTTCACATAGAGTAAGGTTCAGGTCTAGGGTACTAGGTTTTGGGGTTTGGGACTTTATGGTGTATATTGGGGTACGTATACCCTAAACCCTATGACCTTTACGGCTTGGGCTTCTCAAAGGGACACAGGGTTGATCCCCAAACCCATAAAACCATGAAGCCTAGTCTTCAACCCTGAAACCCAAACCAAACCCCTTCGAAGCGATCAACGAACAACACAATCTCCAAATGTTAGACCACCCAAATCCTAACCCCAAATGAACCCCTAAACGCCTAAACCCTAGATCCCACAATCCCCCTTTCCCACCGCCCTTTTCAAGGTCCGACACTCTTCTTGTGACCGCCCGGCTGCGGTTCGCGCAGCTTTTCTGCCGCCGTTTCAATCCAAAGCCTTCTTTATACAACCCTAAACTTAGGACAGTTTAGGGTCTAGGGTTTAGGGTCTATAGGGTTTAGGGCTTAGGGCTTAGGGCTTAGGGTTTAGGGCTTAGGGTTTAGGGTTTAGGGTTTCGGGCAATGCCCATCAGCCTGCACCCTTCAACACCTCCTGTCGGGACTCTCAGGCCACCAACCTGAACCTCCAAGGGCTGAAAAAGTTTAGGGTTTAGGGTTTAGGGCTTAGGGCTTAGGGTTTAGGGTTTAGGGCCTAGGGCCTAGGGCTTAGGGGACTGAAGCCCTGAAATCCGAATCCGATGCGTGAGGCTCTGCAGATGTCTAGCGGGTTCCGCCTGCACTGCATTCCAGAAACTTATCCCTCTCACTGACCTTAAAGCCCAGTAAGCCCTAAGCTCAAACCCTAAACCCTAAGGCCCCTAAACCCAAACCCGAAACCCTAAATCTCGAAGCCTTAGGACAGTTTGGCAGAGCTCACTCTTGTCAGCCGGCGCTGGCACCTCGACTGGAGGGTTTATCGGGTTTAGGGCTTAGGGTTTAAGGTTTAGGGTTTAGGGCTTAGGGATCTTGGAGATTGTTCTAGGGGTTCTACCTTGGACCCTTAAGTCGGAGTTTAGGGTTTTAGGGTTGGATGCCTTTCGAATCGTTGCTCCCGGTGAGACATACATAGTGAAGCTTCTTCCGCTTGAAGGGTTCAGGGTCTTAAGGGTTTAGCGCCGTTTTGGCCGATTCAAAGGGTTCAGGGTCTGAAGGGTTTAGGGTCCATTGAACTTGGGTTACAGTGTCCCTAAGGGAGGGGGGGTGGTACCTAGGGAACCTTAGAAAAGCTTAGGGGGCCTTAGGGAGTAGTGCGGAGGATTCGGAACCTTGGGTTACATAATATAGGGGTCCGAAGAATTACAAAACATATTGCCTTATGGTCCTTTTTCGGGAAAGCTAGAATGACCCCCAAAACCCAACCCCCCTCGTTTACGAACCCTATAATTGGGGGTGACTTCCATGCAGATCCTGTGTCGTACAGGACGTCGATGCTTCGGACAGAATGCCCCCCCTCCTCCTCCTCCTCCTCCACTCATTGGTGTGGGTGACTCGGACAGCTGGCCCCTAAACCCTAAACCCTGAAGCCTAAACCCTAAGCCCTAGCATAAGGAGGAACATCCCGACATACTACCCCCCCAATGGTATCCCCCCCCCCCGGCAACCCCCTGCCTGTTAACCCTAAAAACACCACGGACCACAGGGGGGGGGGGGGGGGACAGAGAAGCCTCAGCCTAAACCCCAAACCCTGAACCCTAGCCCTAAAACTTAAAACCACCAATGAACGACGCGAGGGAGAAGGGTAAACCCGAAACCTTTGCTGCTTTAACTCTGAACCCAGCACGAACCACAGGGGGGAGAGGGGAAACCGTAAACCTATCCTTACCCCGAACCTTGAACCCAAATCAAACTCTAAACCCACAGTGAACCAATGGACCAGAGTGAAAATCCTGAACCCTAAAGCCTAACCCTAAACCCCTAAACCCTAACCCATGAACCACAGACCATGAACCACAGGGGGGGGGGAGGGAACCCAAAACCCACCATGAAACCACAGGGGGGGGGGGGGACCATGGGGGGGGGGGGAGGGGGGGGGGGGGGGGGGGGGGGGGGTGCGCCTATGCTGGCCCATATAAGGAAGAGTTTTTTTGTGTATTCGTTGGGGGTGGTTATTCTGCAAACAACAATACTTGGTAGCCCAGTAACCATCTTACAATAAGGGCACCCTTTTACCCTTTTTGGGGTTGGTTACTTTATAAGGGAAGCCATAAACCAAAAAAAGGGGTAAAGGGTACCACTGGGCCACTAAGAATAAAAACCCCAAAGCACCCAGCTTCAACCTCCCATCGACCTCGGGCGCCTTCCCTCTGGTGAAGACCCCGAGCCCTCCTGATGCTTACAACTTAAGGTTCTCCATCCGTGGGCCACACCCAAGTCTATCCCAAACTCAACTAGGGGTTAGGGGGTTTAGGGTTTAGGGTTTACCGAGAGTTCTTGTGGGGTACCCTAAGCTCGCAGAAGTTATCGCTGAGCTTCTGGCACTCGCACAGAGCGCTCCACTTTCGACCAGGTTGCAAGAATTTGCCGTATGCGCGCCTGGCATGGCACGACGGGGAGAAACCCTGAACCCCTGTAGGGTTTAGGGTTTAGGGTTTAAAGGGTTTAGGGTTTAGGGTTTGGAGTTTATGCTTCTGGCGTCGGCTTGGTTTGCGTAAGGTTTAGGTTACATACCCATGGCCGGTGCATACCCATGGCCGGTGCCCAACTTGGCTCCGGGAACACCACAAACCCTAAAACACCCTTATAAGGTTTAGGTTTTGCTTGGGGTGTAGGGTTTAAGGTTTAGGTGCTTTAGGGCTTAAGGGTTTGCTTGGGCTTTCGGGGCTTAGGGAGCTTGGGCTTCGGAGTCCCCACAAGGACCCTCAAGTACCTGGGGGCAATGAGGGAATCTTTAAAAAAAACTGGGGAATCGGGGGACGGCAAGTGTCAAATAAAATTGAGGACCCTGTTACCTCTACAAAGGGTCGCTCGGAGGCTTTAAGCTCGGGTTGAGGCTTTGAAGGGGGTCGAGGTCTAACACCTTACGAAGCCGAAAAGAGTCTAGATCCGTTTCATCACTCGCAGTTCAGAACAAGGGAACAAAGTGGACGTTGCCGCTTCTTTTTGGGCTCCGTAGCTGCCACAAGGTTTAGGGTGTTCTAGAGCAGCCGTAGCAAAAGACACAAAATGTAATAACTCCCCTTACACCCACGGTCCCTAAGCCCTAAGCCCTAAGCCCTAAACCCTAAAACCTAAAAATCCTAAACCCTAAGCCCCCTTACCCCCCAAGCCTCAAGGGTTTCGCTTAGGGTCTTAAAGGGAGTGGGGAGCCGAAAGGTCAGCTCGTTAAACCCGTACCCCTGTTGGCCCTCAAGCCACGAACATCACAACCAGACATGGAGGGAAGATCTGATACGAATATATTATATATATATATGTATATAAATATACACACATACATATATGCGACGTTCTTGTCTATACATATATGTACACATCTGTGTGCATCTATACGCATGTGTATATATATATATATGTAGGTGTGTGTATATATATATATATATGTATGTGCATGATTGAAATATGAAAAGAAATACATGTGTATTTGTAATACAACATATTCATAATACACACAGCCTTTCTGGGGAGTCGGCTGGCTTCCGACCCCAATTCGAGAAACCAACTCTCCCCATTCTGAAAAGTCTAGCAACCTTGTTGAAGTCCAAAAGAACCAACCAGAAGACAGCCAGGTATATCTAAGAATACCACTCATAGGCCCCAGTACAAACCCTTTTTCCAAAGCACCCGTCGAAACCCTAAACTCTCAACTTGTAAACCCTACGCCGCAAGACCCACCCCCCCCCCCCCCCCGCCCCTCCCTCTCAAACTTGTAAACAGCTAAACCCTAAACCCTAAACCCTAAACCCTAAACCCTAAACCCTAAACCCTAAACCCTAAACCCTAAACCCTAAACCCCCAGCCATGGCCTCACAACGGTCCTGGCGCCGTATGGCCCGAGCCTTGGCCTGGCTCTGGCGCTTGGCCTCAGAGGCTAACTGAACCCTAAACCCTAAACCCTAAACCGCCAAAGGGAAACAGGGTACCTGAACTTGGTTCACAGGATGCTCCTGGTCAAAGCATTCTTGCACGGGTGCACAGAGCGGTGACGACCCTGTGCTGGCCAGGCAGGGCCTTAATTCCTTCAACTGAAATGGCAGCTACTGCTAGTGCTAGTACTAGTACTAGTACTACTACTACTACTACTACTACTACTGCTACTACTACTGCTACTGCTACTGCTACTGCTACTGCTACTGCTACTGCTACTGCTACTACAACAACAACAACAACTACTACTACTACTACTACTACTACTACTACTATTACTACTACTACTACTACTACTACTACTACTACTACTACTACTACTACTACTACTACTACTACTTCTACTACTACTACTGCTACTTTCTCTACTACTACTACTACTACTACTACTACTACTACTACTACTACTACTACTACTACTACTACTACTACTACTACTACTACTACTTTCTCTACTACTACTACTACTACTACTACTACTACTACTACTACTACTACTACTACTACTACTACTACTACTACTACTACTACTACTACTACTATACTACTACTACTACTACTACTACTACTACTACTACTACTACTACTACTACTACTACTACTACTACTACTACTACTACTACTACTACTACTACTACTACTACTACTACTACTACTACTACTACTACTACTACTACTGCTACTGCTACTGCTACTGCTGCTGCTGCTGCTCCTACTACTACTACTACTACTACTACTACTACTACTACTACTACTACTACTACTACTACTACTACTACTACTACTACTACTACTACTGGAGATACATTGCACACGACGGTTGCAGCAAGGCGTAGCAGACTTGCCTTTTTCAGGGCGCAGAAGCACCGAACCAAGTTAGCTTGCTTGCAAGACTCGACTGCTCCACGCCACGGGCGATGCAATCAAGGAATGGAGAGCATACTGGATGGAATCACGGCACAAAGGCACATGGCTGCGACTGCATTCAGAGATGTCAGCTATGCTCAAACCCTAAACCCTAAACCCTAAACCCTAAACCCTAAACCCTAAACCCTAAACCCTAAACCCTAAACCCTAAACCCTAAACCCTAAACCCTAACCCTATACAGCCATGCTCAGCTTCTCCGAATTTCTCAAAACCGGCTGAGCTGTCAGAGCATCAGCCTGCCGTTCCGTGATGGATCGGCGGTGGGGAGGGGGGGGTGCGCACTGGGAGGTTCGGGACTTCCCCAAGAGTACCCGAGGAAGAAAAAGGGTACCCTCCCCTTATCAGGGAACCTCAACCCTAAAAGGGAATATGAGGGCTACTACTGCCTACTCTGGGTCCTAGACTGTCCCCCGATCCTCCAAGCAGTAGCGCACCTGGAAGACAATCGAGGCACCTGCGAGCCCTCAAGGCGTCTCAGGGCCTTCGTCCTTCGGGGCTCTCGCACAGTGCTGTGCCTGCACAAAACTGTTACCTTGCAATGGCAAATTAGGATACATGAGAGAATGATGTAGGTTTAGGATTTAGAGCTTAGGGCGCAACCTGAAAGAACATACAGCCTACAAGGCAAGCATCTGCTGTCGGACCTAGTCGGCTGCCGCTCTCTGCGCAATCACCTCTATGATGACCAGGGATTGACAATGATAGGGTCACAGCGCTGCGCGAGGCAGTTTGTAAAACTCGGCACAAAGTTGTGTATGGAAAACACAATGATTTCTAAAACTAAAAACATTGCCACATTAGAAGCCCCCTCGTCGGCCAATTGCCCTCCATCTTTTCACGACCTTCACGGCTCTGCGATGATGGTGTTGCCATCCCTGGCAGGGACATGGAGCTCCTCGCCGTGGGTCTGGCCGGAGGCGCTGACAGGCCCCAGCTGGCTTGGCCAGGCGTCCGGGTCCCACTTGCCAAAGGCCTTGCGGCATGCAGCGTCCAAGTTCATGCCCGAGGAGGTCATGGCCATGGTGGAGCCGGTGATGCCCGAGCAGGCGGCCACGCAGTTGGCGTCCTTGTCCGCACGGCCCACGATGTTCACGCACGAGTTGCTGGCCAGGGAGAAGAAGCGGACGGACAGGCTCAGCACGGCGAGGATGCCCGTGATGTCCACCGCACAAACGCGGCCCTCGGTTTCGACGACTCCTGGGGTGCAGTGGATGGTGGTGTCCGCCAAGATGATGGCAAACCTCATGACGAAGGTGGCGCCCAAGTCTAGCTGGGCCACGCACCGGGCAACTGCACCGTACACGGCATCGTTCGGCACCGCCGGTGGCGCTGGCAGCGTACTCACATCGACGCCGGCCTTCTTGAGATAGTTGTACACACTCTTCGAGACCTGCTTCTTCTGCTTGGTGATTTTGCCTGTCGTAGCAGCAGAAACCACGGCGTCGATCTTGGCTTCTGGGGTCAGCTTGCCGGCCTTGACGCCTTTGTTGCAGATCAGGTCGGCGGAGAGAGTCGATTGCATCAGCACAGAAAGGCCGCCTGTGAAAGCGCCGATGTTCGCGGCGCAATTCGCAGGGACGTTCAGTGAGCCCGAGCACGTGGAGATGGAGGAGGCGATCACACCCATGCCAAGCTCCACCGACAGTAGGATGCCGAAGATGCCGGAGGCGCACGTCTCCCGCTCGTCGTTCCTCACCGGGCGCTTCTTGACAGCCTGGATCCTGTCAAAGTCGCAGGCCACCGTCGAGAACTTGATGAACGTGCCCGTCAGCATCACGCGTGCCACGGCTTGGGCCACGTCGATCACGCACAGCACCTGGCCGGCTGCCGGGCTGATGTGGGCGAGGCCGACCGTCGGCAGCTCCTTGGATGCATCCAGCTCTGACTCGAGCGTGTGCCAGGCTTGTCCGCCAACGCCTTCCAAGAACTCCGTGGACTTGGCACCCACCGGCAGACCCAGTTTGGGCGCCACGACGAAGACCATGAGACCCAGCGCCGCCACGCCAGCCGCGTGCCGCGCCCAGCGCCGCGCGAACTCGGGCGCCCCCAGCTGCGCCTATGATTCAGGGGCCCTGGAAAACATGCTAGAACTGCTAGAAACAAGAAGAAACTTTGCCCACTACTATAAAAAGAAAAAAAAAAATATATATATATATATATATCAACATGTTCGTATACAACCCACGTGCTGTGGCCCACCTCGCGAGCAGACGTCCTCCCCACGAGCCGCTCCTCCTCGGGGAGCTCCTGGATCTCGGGCTGACGGTTCGCCATGCTCGCTGAGTCTGGGCTGGGACCGGCTGTACTTGGGCAACGCTCTCAAAAGGCTCGCACGCCCGCGACGAGGTTCATAATTGCTACATCAGGGTGCCTCAAGCTTGATTACGGGGGTCTCTAAACCCATAAACCGTAAACCGTCAACCCCAGGCCCTAAGCCCTAAACCCTTCTTTCGAATTTAGCACATCCAGGGCACCTGATTTTCCTTTAGAACAACTCCATGTGGCAAAAACCTCTTGGAGCTCAAGTCATTTATGAGACTTCCCTAAGCCCTTCAAGGTTAAGGGTTTAGGGCTTAGGGCTTAGGCTTCTCAGCATGCACCCGGACTGAGTGCCACGGCTCTATTCCATTAAGGAACTTTCCGATTCAGTCGAAACACAAAACCTCAATCCTGAACCCCAAAAACCTTCTAGAGCCTCTGACCAGTGAACTAGTACTAGCAGTACTAGTAGTACTAGTAGTACTAGTAGTACTAGTACTACTACTACTACTACTACTACTACTACTACTACTACTACTACTACTACTAGTACTACTAGTACTACTAGTGCTACTAGTGCTACTAGTGCTACTAGTGCTACTAGTGCTACTAGTGCTACTAGTGCTACTAGTGCTACTAGTCCTACTACTACTACTACTACTACTACTACTACTACTACTACTACTACTACTACTACTACTACTACTACTACTACTACTACTACTACTACTACTACTACTACTACTACTACTACTACTACTACTACTACTACTACTACTACTAATACTACTAATAATACTACTACTACTACTACTACTACTACTACTACTACTACTACTACTACTACTACTACTACTACTACTACTACTACTACTAATACTACTACTACTACTACTACTACTACTACTACTACTACTACTACTACTACTACTACTACTACTACTACTACTACTACTACTACGTACTACTACTACTACTACTACTACTACTACTACTACTACTACTACTACTACTACTACTACTACTACTACTACTACTACTACTACAACTACAATACGACTACTACTACAATACGACTACTGGAGATACATTGCACACGACGGTTACAGGAGTCGTGGCAGACTTGCCTTTTTCGCACCGAACCAAGGTAGCTTGCTTGTCAAGACTCGACTGCTCCACGCCACGGGCGATGCAATCAAGGAATGGAGAGCATAATGGATGGAATCACGGCACAAAGGCACACGGCTGCGACTGCATTCACAGATGTCAGCCATGCTCAAACCCTAAACCCTAAACCCTAAACCCTAAACCCTAAACCCTAAACCCTAAACCCTAACCCTATACAGCCATGCTCAGCTTCTCCGAATTTCTCAAAACCGGCTGAGCTGTCAGAGCATCAGCCTGCCGTTCCGTGATGGATCGGCGGTGGGGAGGGGGGGGTGCGCACTGGGAGGTTCGGGACTTCCCCAAGAGTACCCGAGGAAGAAAAAGGGTACCCTCCCCTTATCAGGGAACCTCAACCCTAAAAGGGAATATGAGGGCTACTACTGCCTACTCTGGGTCCTAGACTGTCCCCCGATCCTCCAAGCAGTAGCGCACCTGGAAGACAATCGAGGCACCTGCGAGCCCTCAAGGCGTCTCAGGGCCTTCGTCCTTCGGGGCTCTCGCACAGTGCTGTGCCTGCACAAAACTGTTACCTTGCAATGGCAAATTAGGATACATGAGAGAATGATGTAGGTTTAGGATTTAGAGCTTAGGGCGCAACCTGAAAGAACATACAGCCTACAAGGCAAGCATCTGCTGTCGGACCTAGTCGGCTGCCGCTCTCTGCGCAATCACCTCTATGATGACCAGGGATTGACAATGATAGGGTCACAGCGCTGCGCGAGGCAGTTTGTAAAACTCGGCACAAAGTTGTGTATGGAAAACACAATGATTTCTAAAACTAAAAACATTGCCACATTAGAAGCCCCCTCGTCGGCCAATTGCCCTCCATCTTTTCACGACCTTCACGGCTCTGCGATGATGGTGTTGCCGTCCCTGGCAGGGACATGGAGCTCCTCGCCGTGGGTCTGGCCGGAGGCGCTGACGGGCCCCAGGTTGCTTGGCCAGGCATCCGGGTCCCACTTGCCAAAGGCCTTGCGGCATGCAGCGTCCAAGTTCATGCCCGAGGAGGTCATGGCCATGGTGGAGCCGGTGATGCCCGAGCAGGCGGCCACGCAGTTGGCGTCCTTGTCCGCGCGGCCCACGATGTTCACGCACGAGTTGCTGGCCAAGGAGAAGAAGCGCACCGACAGGCTCAGGACCGCGAGGATGCCCGTGATGTCGACCGCGCACACGCGGCCCTCGGTTTGGACGACTCCTGGGGTGCAGTGGATGGTGCTGTCCGCCAGGATGATGGCAAACCTCATGACGAAGGTGGCACCCAAGTCCAGCTGGGCCACGCACCGGGCAACTGCACCATACACGGCATCGTTCGGCACCGCCGGCGGCGCTGGCAGCGTACTCACGTCGACGCCGGCCTTCTTGAGATAGTTGTACACACTCTTCGAGACCTGCTTCTTCTGCTTGGTGATCTTGCCAGTCGTAGCAGCAGAAATCACGGCGTCGATCTTGGCTTCTGGGGTCAGCTTGCCGGCCTTGACGCCTTTGTTGCAGATCAGGTCGGCGGAGAGGGTCGACTGCATCAGCACAGAAAGGCCGCCTGTGAAAGCGCCGATGTTCGCGGCGCAATTCGCAGGGACGTTCAGTGAGCCCGAGCACGTAGAGATGGAGGAGGCGATCACACCCATGCCAAGCTCCACCGACAGCAGGATGCCGAAGATGCCGGAGGCGCACGTCTCCCGCTCGTCGTTCCTCACCGGGCGCTTCTTGACAGCCTCGATCCTGTCAAAGTCGCAGGCCACCGTGGAGAACTTGATGAACGTGCCCGTCAGCATCACGCGTGCCACGGCTTGGGCCACGTCGATCACGCACAGCACCTGGCCGGCTGCCGGGCTGATGTGGGCGAGGCCGACCGTCGGCAGCTCCTTGGATGCATCCAGCTCTGACTCGAGCGTGTGCCAGGCTTGTCCGCCAACGCCTTCCAAGAACTCCGTGGACTTGGCACCCACCGGCAGACCCAGTTTGGGCGCCACGACGAAGACCATGAGACCCAGCGCCGCCACGCCAGCCGCGCGCCGCGCCCAGCGCCGCGCGAACTCGGGCGCCCCCAGCTGCGCCTATGATTCAGGGGGCCTGGCAAACATGCCAGAATTGCTAGAAACAAGAAGAAACTTTGCCCACTACTATAAAAAGAAAAATATATATATATATGTATATATTTATTTATTTATTTATTTATTTATTTATTTATTTATTTATTTATATAAGCATGTTCGTATAAAACCCACGTGCTGTGGCCCACCTCGCGAGCAGACGTCCTCTCCACGAGCCGCTCCTCCTCGGGGAGCTCCTGGATCTCGGGCTGACGGTTCGCCATGCTCGCTGAGGGCTGAGGGTTGGGACCGAGCTGTACTTGGGCAATGCTCTCAAAAGGCTCGCGCGCGCGCACGCGCGCCCGCGCGACGAAGTCCATGTTACATCAGGGTGCCTCTAGCTTGGTTACAGGGGTCTCTAAAAACCGAAACCGTCAACCCTAACCTTAAGCCCTAAACCCTTCTTTAAAATTTAGCACAACAGGGCACCTGATTTTCCTTTAGAACAACTCCATGTGGCAAAAACCTCTTGGAGCTCAAGTCATTTATGAGACTTCCCTGAGCCCTTCAAGGTTAAGGGTTTAGGGTTTAGGGCTTAGGCTTTTCAGCATGCACCCGGACTGAGTGCCACGGCTCTATTCCATTAAGGAACTTTCCGATTCAGTCGAAACACAAAGCCTCATTCCTGAACCCCAAAAACCTTCTAGATTCTAGAGCCTCTGACCAGTGATTCGTACCTCAACCAGGAACACTTGCCAAGACCAAGCAGGGCGAAGGAACCCGAAACGGTTCATGGTACATATACTGCACTGAAAGAAAACTCGCTCGAAACGCCTTCATGTCGCCCAAATATTTTCAGGAAGCACTTTGGAGGCATCCAGAAGCCAAAATTAACAAAAAACTGAGCCATGTTTACAAATCGAGAAATCGGCTTGTCGTGGTACTGTCCAACTGTGTTTCACGATGTTGACTAGTATATTATTATTTAACACTTTGTGTTACGAGAAAGTTTTGACTAGTTCTCAGTTTTAGTTTGATACATATCTAAAAAAGCAGTGTTTGTAGTGTCCACGAGGTACGTCCCGCGATATGTTATTTATGCACATTGGTTTACTTCTCTTTCGACTTGAAGTAACGTAGTAGGGAAACTGATGTCTAAAACACGAACCCTCAACCCATCTGGGTGGGGTGGGGGGGGGACATTTCGTCTAACCCTAGACCCTAAACCTAAACCCTAAACCCCAGTCGCATCTCTCAGGGGCCAACCAGAAGCTCCAGCCGTCGGCGCTCCGACTCAGCCCTGCGTTCACATTTCGGGCGCGAATGCTTTCGGGCTTCCACGGGATTTGCTCGAATTGTTCATAGGGCACGAAAAAAATCAGCCATAGGTATGAATGGCCGCAAACCCAAAACCCAAAACCCTACACTCTAAAACCTATACCCTATAAACCCTAAGCCCTAAACCCCCGACTGGTGCAGAGCTTGTGCAGGGTTAGGAGGCTTTTCAGGCTTGGGTTGAGTGGGTTAGAATTGGAGCCGCAACATTTCTCGAAGACATGGTGTTTTTTTGGGCACCCTACATGATTAGGGGCCACCTTATAATAGCAACCCCAAAAAAGGGACCATGTTTTAATTAAAGAACTGACCATATCAATATGGTTTAGGCTTTCGGCCACGGGTTTCTGAGCTTTTCCTGAAGCCATGGGGTGTCGAAATCATAGGCTTGGGGCAGCCCGCAACAATGCAGGGGCCCTTAATCATGAGAATAGGGTTTTGGGGGATACTATGGTTCAATTACAGAGGGACGATGAGGGAATATGATGAGCTATGATTCCGAGCCCTAGATTAAACAACTGCCGAGGCTACATAGAGACCCCGAACGTGGGATCTACCACCATCGCACTTAAAACCGCAGGACTCTACAGCTTCGCGTCCCTTGCAACCCTACAGGCCTCACCAAGCATTTGTGTTCAGGGTTCATAGATAAGGTTTCGACCTCTAGCGAGCTGACCCTAAAGCTTCTAAGCGAATTGCCAAGCTCCGCGGACGCCAGAACCTGAAGCTTGCAAAGCCTTAGCCACAGCCCCCACAGGCTCCGGGCAAACAAAACAACAACCAAGCATGAAAACCAAATGCCTCGAACGCCCGAAAGCCTCTCAAGACCGAAGACGAAGAAACCCAAGTCACAAAACCCCTCACCCCTGAACCTCGAGACCCCCTTTAAAGCCTAAACCCGGGCTTCAAGCCCCCCGAGCGATCCTTTGTAGAGGTAACAGGGTCCTCATTTCTATCAGGCACTTGCCGTCCCCAGATTCCCCAGTTTCCCTTCAAGATGCCCTCATTGCCTCCCAGGTGCCTGCACACCTTAAGCCCCGAGAGCCCAAACCCTTCAACCCCCTTGACTTCGTAAACCGTAAACCCTAAAGGGCCTAAACCTTACTTAAACCCTAAACACCCTAAGCCCTGCGGACCATGTAACCCAGATTGAACCATAAACCATTCAGCCTTTAAACCCTGAACCCTAACCCTAAACCCTAAACCCTAAACCCCAAACCCTAAACCCTAAACCCCAAACCCAAGCGCTACCAACCTCCGCATGGTGGCTTCCTCACGCCGGGAGATCTGCCGCTTCTCCTGGCGCTTGGGGGAGGGGATTTTTTGCCAGGCTTGGGTAGAGGGAGTTTAGGGTTTAGGGTTTAGGGTTTAGGGGTTTATAAGGTTGAGGGAGCTCAGGGTTTTGGGTTTAGGGTTTAGCCTGACAAGGGTACTGGGTTTAGGGCATCAAAATCTTCTCGCTACGCTCGTGGAACTTGAGCTGGCCTAACCACAGTGCGCAAATGTGTGCTAATACTCAGGTTCGTTCCGTGTATTCCATCGATCCATTCCATTCTGTTTCCGCAGTGCCAAGACAACTCATTTGGTTATGCTCTACCCAAACCCTACTGTAGATTTACATTCTGCAGTCTCCCCATATAGGATTCTTCGGCAACACCACCAAAGGTAGCTTTCGGCTCTCACAGTCGAACCTTATAAGCCCAAACCCTCGCAAAAAGGAGGGTGCGACACAAGGAGGCACAAAAGCGGGTTCCAGCAGTGCCTTAGAGGCTTTAGCCCTTTACACCCTCAACCCTAAAACCCTAAACCCTAAACCCTCAAAACCCTAAACCCTAAACCCTAAAACCCAAAACCCAAAACCCTAAACCCTAGACCCCTAAACCCCCAAGGGCATAACGCTGCCGGAGCGGCGAGCGCATCCAGGCGCTCGGCACTTTCATGGGCGCGGCGGCCCGCATACTCCTTGGGCATCCGAGGTTTTAGGGTTTAGGGTTTAGGGTTTGGGGTTTAGGGTTTAGGGTTTAGGGTTTGGGGTTTAGGGTTTAGGGTTTGGGGTTTAGGGTTTAGGGTTACAGCCCAGATTTGGGCACATAGGGCTTGGGGTTTAGGGAGCTTCAAGCCCGGACTTGGGGATATAGGGCTTAGGGTTCATTAGGGTTTAGGGTTTAGGGTTTAGGGTTTAGGGTTTAGGGTTTAGGGTTTAGGGTTTAGGGTTTAGGGCCCAAAACCATGAGCCTTGAATAGGGGCTTCGGGGACTGAATAGCACGTGCTTTTCTGAACCTCAAACCTTATACCTAGACACTAAACCCTGAATTCCCGAAACCCAAGACAACCTTAAACCCTTTACCCTAGACCCCCCAAGCCCTAGACCTCTGAAGTCTCAACCCCAAACCCCCTAAACCCTGGATCCTAAATCCTGAACCCTAATCCCCTTTTCAGCCCAGTAACCCCATGTTCTAATGAGGCTAGCACTTTTGGGGTCAGAACCCAAAAGAAGGGGCAAAAGGGTACTTGGAGGTTCATGGCATCTGTTATCCACTTATAACTGAACTTCCAACTGCACTTATAAGCATGTTAGGACGCGCAAGGGGCTTACAGATGGGTTATAAGTGCAGTTATAATCGGTTAATAAGTACAATGCGAGTACCACTGGGCTACCAAGTCACCAAACCCTAGGTTTAGAGCCAGGCCCAGACCAGGAGTTTAGGGTTTAGGGTTTAGGGTTTAGGGTTTGGCTTTGCTACCAAATGACGAGACCCAAGGAGACGTTGAGATTCCACGTGGGTTTAAGGTGAGTAGGGATAAGGGTTTCCCCTAAGCCCTTTTTTTAAGTCCTGGGATGTAAGTTTAAGGGTTTGGGTCTTCAGGGTAGGTTGCAGTAGAACCAAATAAGATGGGGAGTTTGGTGGCATTACCAGTTAAGTTCAGGGCTATGGCGTTTGTGTCTTAGGGCTTTGCTCTTTGAGGCGCAGGGTCGCTAAACGAAGAACCCCGAAACCCCCTAAACCCAGGGTTTTGGATTTAGGGTTTAGGGTTTAGGGTTATCCGAAATCCCCAAACCCCTGAGCGCAAGGCCCATATCTCTGAGTAGGCTTGTCGCGCCCGCGCCTCGGACGCGACTCCAAATCAAGTCTGCGGCGCGTCAGGATTTTCGGATTTTAGGGTTTTAGGGTTCCAGGGTTTAGGGCTTTATGGTTTTAGGGTGCTCAGGGGTTTAGGGCTTTAGGCTTCAGGGATCAGTCCAGGGGATCCAAAGCAGGAACAGCTTTGTGAGGCACGGGTTTTTAGAACTTCGTGCGGCAGTGGTAGCAAGCAGTACGGACCAACAAGGTTCCACAAGTTGGCCCTAAAACCCTAAACCCTAAACCCTAAACCCTGGTTTAGCCCTAAACCCCAAACACCGAGGGCGCGGCCCAGGCTCTCTTCTCCTCCTGCAAGCTCGGAATGCGTCATTGGGGACGAGGGGCTTCGGGCCCTTTAGAGGGGGGTACTTACATTAAGGTCTCTAAACCCTAAACCCTAAACCCTAAACCCTAAACCCTAAATTCGGCACCGTGAATGTAGCCACTACATCCCAAACCGAAACTTCCCACCAAAAACTCTGAGGGGCCGAGAGGCCTACAAGCCGACAATACCTAAAGTAAACTCGTAAACCCTCCAAGCCGTCAAGATCTCCCTAACCCTAAAACCCTAAACCCTAGCACCGTTTACCCTAAACCCCTAAACCCTATAAACCTATAAACCCTAAACTCTTAGCTCCTAGAACCTCCAAGCAGTCATGAACTCAGGTTTAGTAGGGGATGGGCTCTCGTTGAGGAGTGTTTTGGCGACAAAACTCAAACCCTGCACAGTATAGCCCCATGCCCCTATCACCCTACATCCCTATGACCCTATAACCCCAAAACCCTCCAACCCTCTAACCCTCTAATATCAGGGCCAGAATAATTACTAATAGTATCCCCTTGTGGTCCCTGTATAACAATACTATCATAACACCCCCCCGAACCCTATTCCAACATTTTAGGCCCTTAGATTAACCCTATGACCCTATAACCCTACAACACTGTAACCCCAACCCCCCCCCCCCCCCCCCCCCCCCCCCCCCCCTAAACCCTAAATCCTAAACCCCAAACCCTGTGACCCCAAACCCCAAACCCCAAACTTCATCCCAAGGCCTCGAGGTTCGCCGGCGTCGTTGCCTTTGCTTCGGGGGGGGCTTGGGGGTGTTAGGGTTTCGGGCAGCTCTGGGGGTTTGGGGTTTTTTGGGGTTTAGGGTGTTGGGTTTAGGGTTAGAAGTTGTAGGGTTTACAGGTTCATGATTCGGGGTAAGTCTAGGGGGTTGGCGGTCCAGGGTTGAGGGTTGAGGGTTAGGCTTGAGGGGTTTGGGGTTTGGGGTTGAGGGCTGGGGGTTGAGGGTGGTGTTTGGTGGCGTTTGGTGGTGCTTGGATATACCCGTCGTGGTGGTACTGCTGGGTTTGGCAGGGGATATGAAGGATGTAGTTGACGCTTTTACTACCGCTGACGGCTGACTTCAACGTTCGTTTCAGGACTTGCACGAAGCACGAGCAAGCTATATTATTAGAGCTGTAGTACCATGCGCCGGGAAGGTTGCTTGCATGCGGGGGATGGACGGAGGGGGGGGGCGGGGTGCTATAGCGGCCTCCGCCCCTCAGCATCTGAAAGGCTACGATACGGGAAACAGTGCTAGTCAGAGTCTTAAGAAACGATCATACCTTGTCAGGAAATTCCAAATATATTCATTGCAAACTGGAAAGCCTACCCTACATTCCCTGGCCTCAAATCCAAAGAGGTCCAAACCTGTTTATCGAGCCTGGGGTTTTGTTGAGGTTTCAGGCTTGCGGCGGTTGGAGTTTTAGGCCTGTTTATTGGTTTTAAGGGGGTAGAGGGTCATAGCACACTGTGCTAGTGGAGCAGTCAAGCGTCGCCACGTGCAAGCTGTAGGTAGCGCCAACCAGCAATGCCGGCGCCAAAACTCCTGGCGAGATCTTGAAACAAAGCAAGGAACCCATCCCCAAAGCCTGTGATCCCTCAAACCATAAAACGCGCTCTCCGACGCGTAAGGGTGTTGCTATCAGCACAGGTCCGCTCCAGTTTTCGCGCTTGGACCCAAGGGCAGGCAACTGAGTTGGAGGAAACTTAACCCTAAACTCTAAACCCTAAACTTTCCCGAAGACAACAATCGGAAAGAACAGAAATCGAACCCTGGAGGGCCATGAACCCTAAACAAACATCAAACCCCTTTGAGGGTCGCACTCGGACGCCGGAACAATGCGCCCAGCGGTCCAACGCCGAACTCCGGCCCTACTTGAATGGGATGCTCGTACCGAAACCCTGGGGTTGAGGGTTTAAGGTTTAGGGTTTAGGGCTGAACTCAAAACCCCAAAGCCCCCAAGCCCTGAACCCTAAACCCTACCCTAGAGACCCTTTAAACTTCTGGCCCCCACCGCTAGCCCTGCACCCCAAACCCTATAAACTCCGAACACGACACCCCAGGCCCCAAACCTTACCCCTAAACCCTAAACCCTGAACCCTAAACCCTAAACCTATAAACCCTAAACCCTAAACCCTAAACCCTAAACCCCGCCTCGGGTGGAATACAGGGCCGCAGAGAGTAGTGCCGATGATGGGGGCCACGGCCTCAGAATTCTTACTGCTGGTTAGTAGGGAATGGGGGAAGAAGGTATCCTATGTAATCCCCTTATATATACATATATATGTATACCCTTTAAGGGATGTTGTAGGGCACCCTATATAACCCTAAACCCTAGACCCTAAACCCCAAACCCTGAACCCTGAACCCTAAACCCTAAACCCTACAAAAAAGAAACTCAAAGGGTATATCATAGGGGATATAGGATACCTTATTCCCCCATTCCCTACGAACCAGCAGTAAGAAGTTGGCTCGGCGGCTGGGGGCGGATTTTTGAGGGTCGGTCAGGGTTTAGGGTTTAGGGTTTAGGGTTTATTAGGGTTTAGTAGGGTTCAGGGTTTAGGGTTTAGGGTTTAGGGTTTAGGGTTTAGGGTTTAGGGTCTGGAGTCCAGGGTCTAGGGTCTAGGGTATAGGGCTTAATTAGGGTTTAGGTTCTAGGGTTGTCTTATTAGGGTTTAGGGTTTGTGGAGTCTAACAGATTAAGGGCCTAGGGATGTTTTAAGGGTGGAGGTGAAGGTGCTGAATTTCAGATGCGGTCTCAGCTCGCTATCTCTTACGTAAGAATGCTTTCAGCGGGGGGGGGTTTAGGGTTTAGGGTTTAGGGCCCCTAGGCCCTTGTACCTGAGACCCAGGGGTGGGGGGCGTTTTTGTT